>PVKB01006100.1:0-55042 GCA_004027205.1 Ctenodactylus gundi | reverse complement strand
TGCGTTCCTCCAGCCCCCGCTCACCTGTTCGGACCTAGTTTTTTCCTGTTCTCCCTGCAGCACCTGCTTTCCCTGTAAATGTCTCCTCTCCACTTTCTCCTGCTTTCATTTTTTTTTTTTTTTTTAGACAGAGCCTTGCTCTGTAGTCCAGGCTCGTCCTGAACTCACTACGGAGCCCAGGCTGGCCTTGGACTCACGGCAATTCTCCTGCCTCGGCCTCCCAAGTGCCAGGGTGCTAGGATTATAAGCGCGTGCTGCCACCCCCAGCTTATGGGGTGCTGGGGAATCGGGGCCACGGCCTTTGCTTACTGGGCATTCCTCCGGCCCTTGCCTTCACTTTGAATGGAAGCAGGGACCTCCCCAACAACCGCATACGAGCACTCTACCGGGAGCTACATCCTGAGTGTTTCTTTTAGTAAACGCGTTTTATTTTGGCAGAACAGTTCCATGCCATGTCATTTACTATGAACAGACAAGGTTCCTGGAAAGATACCCCTTCCCTCAAAAACACCCTACTGCAGAGGCCTCCGAGCTGCTCCCACCTGCTCGGTCTGACCCCGGCTGGCACGCGCTGTGCCCTCACAACGTTCTCGAAGTCTTTCATGAGCCGCGTGTCTTCCAGAGCATTAAGTGGCCTCGCCTATTTCTCCATGAAACTGCTTGTCCTCTAATCTGTATGATTTTAGTTCTACAATAAACAAACAGCCTATATTTAAAATGGAGCCATCTGAGTTTTAAGCTCCTCAGGGGCGCAGGGGGCAGACGGTGGGCGCAACTGGAAGGAGCAGGTGTCACCAGGGCCCTTGCTCTGTAGCACAGGAACGAGTCGCCGGGCCGGGCGCTCAGCACACTGCCCAGGCACGACAGCGCCGTAGCCCGCGATGCCCCCAGGATCATCGGGTAAGCTGTGCGAGCTCCAGGACGGCTAAGTCGAGGCCGCGCTCCCTCGCCCGCACTGCCGCTCCCTCCGCGCGTGCTCGCGGGCGATCGCGGTTCCACCGTCAGGCGGGGCGCCGGCCCGGGCGAGCACCTGCCTCCGGGGTTACGCCACCGCGCCTCTCCTCACGCCCGCGCACTCACGCAGATGGTGATCTTCAGCACGCCGTGGCTGTAATCTCGGTACAGCTCGCTGGCCTCCTGGTTGCACTCGACGCACCGGTACTGGCAAGGGGCCGAGGCGGCGTCAGCGGCCCCCTCGACCCCCTTCCCGGGCCGCCGTCCGCTGCGCCCACCCATTCCCATGGCCACTTCGAGGCACCGCATCCGGTGCCGGGCGGAAGTCACCGGCCCGGGCGACCAAGAGCTGGCGCGCGGTGCCTGCTGGGATGTAGGGTTCCGACGCGGGGCGCGGACCGGGGACTGGCGAGGCTGGGACTACGACTCCCGGCAGGCGACGCGCCGGCCGGCCCGCCCACCTGCCTGCCGCAGACCGAGCGCGGACGCGCGTGCGCCGTGCGCGAAGATGGCACCTGCCGGCCGCGGCCGGTGCTGCCAGGGCGGCGCGGTAGCCCAGGCGCTGCGGCTGCTGCTGCTGGGCGCTCTGACGTGCGCGCGCGCCACCGAGCACTACTCCCCGCTGTCGCTGCTCAAGCAGGAGCTTCAACACCGGCAGCCGCAGGAGGCTCCAGCTGGCGGCGGCTGCCCGCAGTCGGGGGACTGGGCGGACCAGTACGCGGCCGAGTGCGGTGAGTTGGCCCGAGAGGGGGCGGCGGGCGGGCTGAAGGCGCTGCGGGCACACGAGGCTCCGCGCGCAGAGCCCCGGCCCACGTGGGGGGGGGAGGCCCGGCCTTCTGCTGGCCCGTTCTGGCGTCTTGTGCCAAGCCTTCTTCCCCAGCGCCCCGACCCTGGGAGAAGGGAAAGGCAGCCCCGTTGCGGCTGCGCGTCCAGAGCTACCTGTGGCCCGTCAGGTGTTTCGAGGGCACGGCCCCGGTAGCGTCGGAGTTCGGGCTCGTTCGCCGAGGTGGAGCAAGTCGGCCTGCGCGGCAGGCCGTGGCCGACGCCTTTGGGCAAAGCGCATACGCACACGTCTTGTTCTGAGCTCTGTAGTGAGGCTCTCTCTACCCCCCAGCCGGCCGTTTCTCCTCTTTTCTTTTTTGTGGGCTCCCCTGCAGCTTGTTTTGGGGAGTCCAGGGTCTCCCGAGCGGTCGCCTGGCCGCTGCCAAGGGCCAGACCTCATTCTTTAGTGCTGTGTACCTGCGAAGATAAGACCTGAAACTGTAGTCGGGCTGCGATGTCAAGATGAGCACAAGCCCCGAGTGGTGGCACATGCTGGTAATCCAAGACCTGGGAGGCTGAGGCGGGAGGATTGCTCTAAGTCGGGACTACAGAGCAAGAACCTGTCTGCCTCCCCCCCCCCCCGCAAAAAAATGACAGCCCCAAATCCCAAGATTAACCCAATCTAAGTTCCTTTTTGCACAGTCTGACTTCCTGGAGGAGGTCACACTCGCTTAGGGTGACGTCTTTATTTTGCGGGAGCGTGGGCTGATAGCAGCGTCTGTAACACTAGGGCATTGCTGAGGGAGACGAGAGTGGCCGGTACCCCGTGACCCTGTGTGATTCTGGCAAGTCGCTTGCAGATTGGCTTTGTGTGGGAGATGCGGTGTGCCGGTGCCCAGGGTTATCCTGTCCTCACCGGGTGCTGTGGGGCAGAGCTTGCTGCATGGTGGACACTGGGCCTGTCAGCCTTGAGAGATCTCACTGGACGGCTGTGCCTCATCTCCGGTGAGGAGACCTAGGCACTGTGAAGGCGCCAGCCCCTGGGGCCCAGGCAGTAGGAGGAGAAGCCCAGGTCGTGCTGTGCCCTTAGGGTGTTGGTTCTACCCAGCGGTGGCAGTGGGGACTCGCTCCTGCCGTGTGACCAGCACTGGGATTGCCCTGGGCACGTCTCCCTTTTTTTGCCTCTGGGGTGGAGGAGACCCGGGGCCTGGGCACTGGGGGAAGTTGCCCGGGACCCTCCTTGTAGGTAGCCAGGGTTTCTCTTGAAGAACCCCTCAGGAGCCAGCTTGGACTTGCGTGAGGATGTCCCCCAGGTTCTGATGAGTGCAGTGTCCCCTGCATGGGGAGAACCTGGTGCTGTGTTGCGGGCTTCCAGTAGCTGCACTCAGGAGCACTTTTCTTCTCTTGGATTTAAAATGAGGAGGGTGGATCTTTGCAGCTTCCCCTGAGCACCATGAATGTTCAGTAGCTGCGGCCGGGTGCCAGAGGCGAGCCCCTGCTGCAGTGACTGGGTCTCCCTGGGCTCCTGCACACGCCTGAGGCCCCAGCTGGTCCTCTTGGCTGCCTCAGTGCCGTTTGTCACAGGAACTCTCCGTTGCGGTACAAACTCTGAAATGCCTCTCACTTCTCTCTCCTCTCCCTGGACATGTGTATGCAGCGGAACCCTGGGGGTCCTGCGCCAGCCTCTGTCCTGGGATATGCACAGCCTGGCGTTCAGCAGAGCATGTCCTAGTCCTGGGTGGGCGGGGGCGGGGGCGGTGGCACCTGTGCTGTGGCCCCAGACCCCCATATGGTCAGCATAGTTGTCTGGGTAAGTGCCAGCGTCAGAAACACTCCTGACCTTCCCAGCTGTCCATCTGCCATGGTCGCTTGCCCACCTCCCGGCCCGACTCAGGCTGAGGCCTCAGAACATTTCCTGTGGGTGGTGGCAGCAGAGCTGACGCTTGCCTGGTGTCAGTGCCTCCTGATGAGCAGCGTACAGGCAGAGCCCCCGAGGTCATGGGAACAGGGGCTGCCCTGGTAGGCCTGGTATGTCAGCATCACAGGGAGATGTCTGACCGGGGTACACCACTCCCTGGGGCACCGTAGGACAGCCTCGGCCTCAGTAACATTTGCGTACTAACATAACTTCTTACTAACATGAATGGTAAAACTTTATGCCCTTAAACTTGCTTGTCGAATGTTGAGATTTAGGATTTGACGAATGTGTGAGGCTGTCTCGTTGGCCCTAAGATCCTGAACTGTGGAGTCAGAGCAGGTCTGTTGTTTCAGAGATGCAGTTTGATGTTCACCGTGCGCTGCCTGGACCTGGACCTGGGTGACGGCGGAGTCCCCTGCCCACCTCTTCCCTCAGTGACTTCATGTCATCCTTGGGTTTTTTTTTTTTTTAACATCACAGTTTGATTGAATTTGCAACCTCAAGGGTTTTGTTTCTGACAGTTGTTTGTGGTGGAGGAGTGTTTAGTGCCTGGGGGTAATGGCAGCAAAATGAGAAGCCGCCAGCCTGGCCCTGCAGCCTTGACAGCCAATGAGATGGAGATTGCTGCTCTGTACTGGGCTTCCTGAGTGAGGAGGAGTGGGCCTTTTATTTATTTTACTTTATTTTCTTGGTGTTGTTGTTACATGGATTGAGCTCAGGGCTTTCTAACTGAGCTACATCCCCAGGCTGCTTTTCTTTTCTTTTTCTTTTTTCTTGAGACAGGGTCTCAGTAAGTTGCTAAGTTGCCCCGGCTGGGCTTGAACTTGTGATCCTTCTGCAGGAGTCTCCTAGAGTGCAGGAATTTCAGGCCAGTGCCACCAGGCTCTGCCAAGGAGCAGGTCACTTAAATACAGGAAATTGGACTTGCTCCTGGCTCCCTCAGTCGAACCTGATGTGCGCAGAGCAGGGCGGGTGTGAACAGGAGGAAATGGCCAGTGAGAGCCAATGGGAGCCAAGAACCAACAGGACCCGGTTCCAGTGCATGCTTCCAGGGGAAGCTAAGAACCAGGCTTTGGGCCCTGTGGAAGTTGCAGTGGTACCCTTTTTGCTGGCGTGTGTGCCTAACCTTGCCCTGCCCGTGGTCCTCCAGGTCTCCCTGGCCTACATCAGTTCTCAGGTCCTACACAGCTGGTTGTGGGTACAAAGCTGGAGGACAGGTGGGGACAGGCCTAGCCTTGGTGGCCCTGCCCTGGGCTCGCTCCCGATCCCTGAACAGCATCTTCAGAGAGTCCCTGCTTTACCTGGAAGTAGCATTTGCAGCATGAGCCAGGACCTCCTGCACACACACAGGCTGGCTGGCTTTTCTCACTGGTGCCTGTGTTTCTCTGAGATGGCCTGAGGTGGGTGTGCAACCTGCAGCCTGCTGTGTTTTCTTGGGGATTTTTTGCCCTTGGTTTTTCTTTTTTTTGTGCTGCGAGGCCGCGTTGAAGGGGAGCTGTTCCTGTGCTCCCCTTCAGATGAGGTGGAGCCGCGTGACCTCCTTGCATCTGCAGGTAGCCTTGCTCAGTCCGGGTGGGTGGGCAGGATGCCTGCAGACGTGGTGTTCACAGCCATGGATGTGGAAGATACAGGGTGTGTTTTAGTGGATTTCACACTTGCCCTTCTTTTAGTTTTATGGGTTCTAAAAATTCCAACCCACAGTGAAGCACCTGAGCAGATGTTGCGGGCGAGGGTAACGGGATGTCTGCTTTTCAGAGCCGTCTTTTGTGAACTTCCCCGAGTCAGACTGCGAGCCCACAGGATCTCCGCCCTGCGACACCCTGCTCTCCCTCAACACTGAGAAGATTCTGGTACGCACCTTCTTTCATGCTTACTGGCTCTGTGACTTGAAGTCCAGCATCCTAGCCCAGAAGGCGGAGGTCACCCTTGCTTGCCAGCAGGAGTCGGGTGTCCTGGGGTCCACCTGTGCAGGTAAAGATGGGCCGCCTGGCTGTGTTAGCAAAGCTGCCTA
Source organism: Ctenodactylus gundi (assembly GCA_004027205.1). Taxonomy (NCBI): domain Eukaryota; kingdom Metazoa; phylum Chordata; class Mammalia; order Rodentia; family Ctenodactylidae; genus Ctenodactylus; species Ctenodactylus gundi. The sequence goes on along the minus strand of PVKB01006100.1, from coordinate 49,397 downwards.
GCTGGTGTCCGATCATTCTGGCTTGGGCCTTCTACTCCCTGAGGAGTGAAGGGACGCTGTGGCTGGGCCTCGGTTCCAGTGGCCTGTCTTTGGATGAAGAGTAAGGTTAATCTTCCAACCTCTGCCTGCGGACATCTTTTGTGTCTCTTTTTATCAGGCTCAGTGAGACCGTGTGGGGACCTCTGCATTTCAGAGGTCCATGCACGGCACCTGCAGCTGCATTAGCACCTGCTGCCCACACGTCTTCTGTCCATGTTAGTGTCTGTGAACACCTGTCTGCCTGTGTTGACACCTTCGAGCGCCTGCCTGCCTGCCTCATCTTTGTTCCTGCTTACCTGTCTTCCTGCGGCGTTAGTGTGTATGCCCACGTGGCCACATGCCTGTGCTAGTGCATTTGCCCACAGGCCCGCCTGCCCACGTTCACACATCTGCCTGCATGGCCTCCTTCCCTTCCCATGTTAACACAGCTGCCCATGTTAGAACAGATGCCTGCCTGCCCACACTAGTCCATCTGCCCCTGTGCCCGCCTGTCCACGTTAGGGTGTCCTCCAGCCTGACCACTTCAAGATGCAAGGGTCAGGGCTGGAGGAACGGCACAGTGTTAAAGTGCTTGCCTAGCAAGAGCAAGGCCCTGATTTTGATTCCCCAGCACCACATAAAGCTGGGTGTGGTGGCACACACCTGAAATCCTAGCACTCGGGAGGCTGAGTCAGGATGCTGAGTCAGGAGGATTGCTGAGAGTTTGAGGCTAGCCTGGTCTTCATAAGGAGTCCGTGTCTCAAAAAGAAAAAAATAAAGTGCAAAGGTCTTTTTTCTCACACTTACTTTGTGAAGTGGAGCTGCTTACTCTTCAGGCCTTTTCCTGTGGGGCCTGTAGGTTTTGCTTAAAAGAGTTCTTGCAGATTCTTTGTTTTGTAAACAAAAGTCTGGCCCTTTCACGTCCCAGCTACCCTTGTGTGGGATGGCCTGTAATCCTAGCCCTTGAGAGGGAGAGGCTGCTTAGTGAGTTGAGGACATTCCACATGACATAGCAGGTCTCAAAAACAAACAAAAAAGCTAGAGTACTTAGTCATAATCCCAGCAGTGTGGAAAGCTGAGGCAGGAGGAGCCCAAGTTCATGTCCTACCTGGGGAACTTAGTGAGCTCTTTGTCTCAAAAAATCAAAAAGGCTGGGTATGTAGCTCAGCATGAAGGCCCTGGGTTTAATCAAAGTCCCTGCAAAACCAGACCAAAACAAGAAAGGCCGTCTTTTTGTTAAGTGATATTAGAGGTTAAACCTGAGCTCTCACAGTGAGCCACATCCCCGGGCCATATTTATCTATCCCCCAATTTTTCTGATTATGTGTGTGTTTACCCTGAGGAGCTGCAGGGCATACGAACCCATCGAACCCATCGTGTCTCCTTCCCTTCCCCTGCCCATCCTCCTGCCCCTTTCCCTCTTCTTCTCCAAAAATCTTTCCCTGTCTCCTTCCATCACTCTCTTATTTTGCTCCTGTGCTGATTGTGGTATTCCACCAAGCCTGATCAGTCTGAAGGTACATGCGATTTTCCTAAGAATGCCCCAGAATGTATACCCCGTCACGTATCTGTGCCAAGTTGTCCTCCTCTGTTGATGGACCCTATGGCTGCTTCCAAGATTTAGCTGATGTGAGTTGTGCCTAGCTCACTTTTAGAATTTGGAGACAAGGTCTTGCTAAGTGACTAAGTTGCCTACGGTGGGCTCAAACTTGTGGTCTTCCTGCCTCAGCCTCCCAGAGTGCTGAAATTATAGGTGTATGCCACCAGACCCTATTGCCAAGCTGTCTTGTGAGGGAGTGAGTTGGCTGCCACTGGAAGCGTGTAAGTAGAAACTGGACAAGCCCCCATTTAGATTGTTGGGGAAACGCTTCTTCCTGTCAGACATTTCCTCCCAATGGCATTTCCAGTACGTGTGTATGTGCATGTATGTCTGATGGCCTTGCTAAGTACACGTAAGCCCGGCATCTCAGAGCTATGTGTGGGGTTGGGAAGGCTCACCAGCCCCCCAGGCCACTTCGGAAGATCCAGCTGCTGGGGGAGGATAGGAGTCTTTCCAGAGACCACGGTTTTGCCAAAAGTGTGGAATGGCCCCACGGGGGTGGGGGTCCTAGGCTTCATTTTATGCAGATTGCGGGCAGTGCACCCTTGACTTTTTTTTTTTTTTTTTTGAGCTGGAGTCTCACCTTTAGCCCAGGCTGGTTCTGACCTCACGGTGGAGCCCAGGCTGGCCTGAACTCATGGCAGTCCTCCTGCCCCGGCTTCCCTGTGCTAGGATTATAGGCGTGCCCTGCTGTGCACAGCTTATTGGTGCTGGGGAATCAAACTCGGGAATTTAGCACTTGCTAGGCAGGTGCTTATAACCGCTGAACTATTCCTCCGTGCCTCGCTTTTTTTTTGAAACTTGTGATTTTAAGCATTGGCTTGTGCATTTTTTTTCTTTTTCTCTTGTTCTCTTTTCTTTCTGGCAGTGCTGAGGGCTGGACCCAGGGCCTTTGCTCATGCTGGGCAAGCATCCTATCACTGAGCTACAACCCCAGACCTTTCTGTTTCCATGTGGACACGGAGTCTTGCTGAGTTGCCCAGGCGTGGTGTGAATGCGGCGTCCTCCTGCCTCAGGGCCCGGAGTGGCTGTGGTTGCCAGCGTGCTCCTCTGCACCGCTGCTACTGATGGCTGGGTCTGGACTTCCTGGCTCTGGGCCAGCTCCAGGTTGAGTGCTGCCCTGGGCGTGAGGGTTAGTGGGGACCCTGAGGGTCTCAGGAGGGGAAATACTTGGTGATAGTCGTTTGCATGGGGCAGCCTGGCCTTGTGCAGTTTGCCATGGATAAGTGCTGTGTCACTGCTGAGCTTGCGTGCGTCAGGTCGGAGGGTCAGCCCAGGGACTGTCTGCCTGTCGTGTGTGCCCGTGGCCTGCGGAGGGCGAAGTGAGGATCGCCCTGGAGCCAGGCTGTCGCTGGGCCCGGACTGCGCTGCTCAGGCGGCAGGCCCTTCGTCTTTCTCACCCAGCTTCTCCTGTGTGTGTGTGTGTGGGTGAATCGGAGCCAGATCTCAGGGGACTTCATGTGGCTCTGTGACGAGGCCTCTGTAGGCCGAGGACGGTGCAGCTTCTTCCTACCCACAGGCCTCGGGGTGGGGTGACAAGGTATTTGTGGTATCAGATCCCGAGCAAAGCGCATCGCCGAGATGCATCTCTTCGTACGGGAAGCTCGGCACAGCAGAGCTTTCTCCTCTTCAGACCAGCTCTTCTGCTCTGTTTCCTCTGGTTTCTGCTTTGGCCAGGCCCCTGGCCGGGCATGTCTGCTGTCTGTGTGTCCCCCAGCAGGCCGTCTGCCACCTGCACTCGCCATGTTGATTGCTCACCTTGTGCTGCATGTGGCTTACTTATTATTTGGAATGTCTTTCCTGGATTTGTTTGCTTTCTTATGTCATCTCCTCTGTACAACTGGTAGCTGATTCTGTTCTCTTTTGTTTTTGGTACTGGGAGGGAGCCCAGGGCCTTTATAATGAGCTGTTTCTACCCCCTCCTCCCTTTTTTTGAGACGGAGTTGTACTCTGTGGTCTAGATGGGTCCTGAAGTCACTGTGTAGCCCAGAGTGGCCTCGAACTCATGGCAATCCTCCGGTTTCAGCCCCCCATTTTCTTGTATTATAGGTGTATGCCCCTTGCCCAGGTTACCCACCCCATTTTTTTGGGTTGTGATTTTAAGGTAGGGTCTTACTAAGTTCCTGAGTTGCTCACACTGGGCTCAAACTTGCCATCCTCCTGCCTCAGCCTCCTAGAGTGGTGGGATGATGGGTGTATGCCGTAGGCTCAGCTTGTGATCGTGGTGACATATTTGCAGTCTTCACATCACCTGTGGAAATGTGTTGTCCAGTGGCAGCTGGCAGGGGACCCCGGGGAAGGTCCTGATCTCACTGTGTAACCCAGGCTGGCCTTAAGCACATGGTAATCCTCCTGCCTCAGCCTCCCAAGTGCTGGGATTATAGGTATGCACCACCACGTCTGCCTTATGGGGAGTTAACTCAGGGCCTTCAGCTTGCTAGGCTTTTGCTATTCCTCCAGACCCGTCAGGTTTTTTTTTTTTTTTTAATACAGATATAAGTACAGTTTTCTCTTCATTTGTTAGAAGCTGAAATATGTTCCCTTTTTTTTTTTTGAATTTCCATTTTCTCCAGAGCCAGGCCAAGTCTATTGCTGAACAGAAGAGATTCCCGTTCGCCACTGACAACGACAGCACCAATGAAGAGCTAGGTGAGACGGCGTCCAGGCCGCTGAGGGGTTGTGGTTAGGCGCCGGACCCAAGGCGGGTGGAGGTGCAGTGTGAGGCGGAGTGCCCGGGCTGTCCAGATCTGTCTCCCCGACAGGTTACCAGTCATTTTCAAGAAACTTGTGTGGGAGCCGGAGGAATGGCCGAGCAGTTAGAGCACTTGCATAGCAAGCACGAGGCCCGGGTTTGCTTTCTCAGCACCACCATAAGCCTGGCGTGGTGGTGCATGCTTGTAATCGCAGCACCGGGGAGGCTGAGGCAGGAGGCTTGCCATGACTTTGAGGCTAGCCTGGCCTGTATAACAAGTTGAAGATTTGCTTGGACTATGGATTGAGGCCTTGTTTTTTTAAACAAATCAAAACAAAGCAAAACCCAAAATCGGTGTGGGTGGGTGATCAACAAGGCCAATTCCAGCCCTGTGTTTGCATGGGGATCCCCATGGGAACAAGGCTGCCACACTGGCTCCATTGGTTAGGAGATGATATACATGCCCTCAGTTAGTAAAAGCCAAGAGTGAGCAGACGGGCAGGATTGCCTCTGGCTAAAAGAGCAGCCCGAGTGCCATGTGTGTCCCTCCTGAGTGCTGTGATTACAGGCGTGTGCCACCAGAATTTTATGAAGTGCTAAATAATTGAACCCGGGGCCTGGAGCTATAGCCCCAGACCTCACCCCTGAAAAATGTTTACTTTTTAATTTAATTTATTTTTGTTTTTTTGAGACAGGGTCTCACTCTGTAGTAGTGTAGGCTGCTCCTGAACTCACTGTGGAGCCCAGGCTGGCCTTGGACTCACGGCAGTCTTCCTGCCTCAGCCACCTGAGTGCTGGGATTACAGGTGTACTCCACCATACCTGGCTTATTTAACTCCTGTACCATTTCTCCAGCTGCTGTTTACTTTTAGATGGAAAGATTTAGGAACTGCGTCTAATCTTTTTGGGGTGGAATTAATAGTGAAGCTATAGACTGAGATTTAAATATGTCTCTGATGCCTGAGAGTATGTTTGTACAGGGTGTGGTGGCACTCGGGTGTAGCCTCAGCACTCTGGAGGCTGAGGTGGGAGGATCTTCAGTTTGAGGCCAGCCTCGTGTACATCGTTCAAGGCTAGCCGGAGCCATGTGGTGTGACTCTGTCTCAGAAAAACCTGAAAATACCTAATGAAACAAAATTCTGTTTGTTTGCGTAGCTCACATAATTCATTTACTTGTTCAGCAGATACTCATGCCAGAAGATAGGAAACAACTAAATATTTAGATCCAAAAGGAATCTAAGAAAATGTTGTACAGGCTTGTTAAGCCAGACCCAGAGAATTAGGTACTAGTAGGGGCAGATCCCCAAGATCCTTGGCAGGCTGGGGTGGGGTCTTGCCTTTCTGGGACCTCTCTGTCTCCCTGCATTGGAAAAGGACAGGCTTATCTTTTGTTCCTGTTCCTCTGACGGCCTGCGGAGGGAGGGATTGGGTGGACAGTGACAGCCTTGGCTGTGCCAGCACCAGCGAGGTGTCAGGGCCGTCCCGCAGCCTCTGCCCAATTCCCTGGTCTCCTCTAGCCTTTGGTTCCTGGATGGCTGGTTTGGCTTGTGCTTCGTGTCCCTGTCTGCGAGGAGATAGGCAACTCTGGGCTGGCCACACACATTCAGAGCCTCTGAGGAACTACACTGGTGGCATTGTTCCCACCCGGCCACGGGGATGTCCTTGGTTACTGGGCTGAGCCACATCCCGTTCCTATCATTCCGATTGTCAGTGTGACCTTGGTTTATTTTTTTAAAGGGAGGGTAAATTTTTGTATTACTGCGGTGCTCAATCCTTTGGAGCTTTGTTTTTGTGGTTGTATGTAGGAACTTCTCCCATGTCCACTGTTTTATTTGCTCCTGACTGTCAGGAGCTGTGAGCCTTCAGGACAGTTGGTGCTGTACTTGTCCACCCCTTGAACACGGAGAGGGTGTTACAGTCAGGCTTTTCTGCGAAGGAGTGTGGTCAGAACAGTCCTGCTGAGTGAGGGATAAGATGCTTTGCGGGCACTGGGGTTGCTGGGGCACAGGGCGGTGGGTAGAGCAGTGCCCTGGGTTTGGTGCTTCAGCACCACATAAAAATTAGCCAGGATGTGTTGGGCCTGTAATCCCAGCACTGGGGAGGCTGCGGCAGGAAAGCTGCCCTGAGCTGGAGGCCAGCCTGTGCTACGTAGTGAATTCAAGACTAGCCTGGACTACAGAGTGAGACCCTTTCCCCCACCCCTCCAAAAACGCAAGAGAAATACAGGAAAAAAGTTAAGCATTTGGTGGGGGGAAGCTTAGGACAGATAGTCAGATGGAAGTTTAGTCAGATGATTGTCATGTCTCTGATTTCAAAGTAGCGCAGGGTCTCACTGTAGTCCATGCTCATCGTGAACTCACTCTGTAGCCCAGGCTGGCCTCCAGCACACAGCAGACCTGCCTCAGCCTCCCCAGTGCTGGGATTACAGGCATGTGCCACCATGCCTAGTTTCTGTGGCGCTGGTGGATCAAACTCAGGGCCTTGTGCTTGTTAGGCAAGTGCTTTCGCCACTGAGCTATGCTTCCACCCCAGGAGAATTCATTTTTACTTTGTATCTTGAGTAGTATTTTGACTAGAAAAAATTAGAGGAAACTGCCTAGTGGCAGTATGACTTATCCCCAGGACCATGGGGTGGCGGTGTGACTCATCCCAGGTGCAGGGGGTGGCGGTGTGACGTCTCCCCACATGCACGATGCGTTCAGGTGTGTGAAGTGCAGCTGCTTCGTTCTTGCAGGCAGATGCTTGCTCCGGGGGCCCTGGTGACACGTGTGTGCAGGGCCTGCTCTGGGGCGACGTCCCAGAGGTGATGGGGAGGTGGGAGTCTGGAGGGCGGATAATTGGCAGGAAAGCCCCTTGCAGCTGCCTCTGGGACGGTGTGGGGACTTGTGCCCTGGGCTCCGCGCGGGGGGCGCTCCTCAGGCTCCCCTCTCATCCAGGCTCTGTTTGTCCGGCAGCCATCGCTTACGTGCTCATTGGCAGCGGGCTGTACGATGAAGCCATCAGGCACTTTTCAACGATGCTTCAGGTAACTTTTTTCTTAAGAATTACGGTTTTGAGTTTATAATTGTGACAGAGTGTGGGCATATGCACACCAGGGGCACCAAGTCCCCATTGTCATTTGTGGGTCCAGGTCACTGCCAGCCCCCCCCGAACCCTGTCTGCACTGGAACCAGGAGGTCTTAGGAGACCAGTACTTCACTCGCTGTCCCAGCCGTCGGGCTGCAGGGTGGGACGCAGGCGCAAGGTGGCCTGGCCGTGGCTGTGGTCCTTTCCTCCCCTGAGGTGTGGACTTGGCAGCGCTTCTCCGCCCATCCGGCCTGGATGTGCAGGAGTGGCTTGACGTCTGCTCATGCGTTGGTGCCCTGTGTGCTGACCAGGAGGCTTCTCATGGGCACGGCGGTTTGTGCAGGACAGTTGCTGGGTCCAGTGTGTCCCAGTGGGAGCTGTGTGCCACGCTGCTGTGCTGAGCTGGGTCTGGGTCCGCTGCTGGCGTTTAAGTCATATCAGTGGGAGTGTCTGCCTGAGCTCATGGCGGGGACATGTGGGTTCATGTCCAGTCTCGGACTGCTGTGCTGCCTGCTACCGGTTCTAGGTCATTTGCATTGTTTCTGGTACTGGAGATCGACCCCAAGGCCCTCAGTGGACTGCATTCCCACTCCTTTTTACTTTTGATTTCGAGATACAGTCTTGCCAGGCTGCCCAGGTTGGGCTCAGACGTCAGAGTGCTAGGAGTGCAGGTGTGCCCTGCTGCACCTGCCGCAGCCACGATACTTAGCCATCTCATCTGTGGGGCAATAACGACTCTCCGGAAGATTCTTCTTGGGTTTAACGGAAATGTGCCGTAAAGTGCTCAGCGCCTGGCCTGGCACGTAGAAAGTGCTCCTTAAGTTTCAGCTGCTCAAAGCCTCGGCGTGGTACTGAGTCGGTCCTGACCCAGGGGGAGTCTGTGGAGCCCTGTCTACCCGCAGGCACCTTGAGTTTCTGAGCAGTAGAGAATCAGCCGCGCCCTGTTTATGTGTTTGTTTATTTGGATTATGGGCCCGGGAGGGTGGTGCACACCCATCAGGGCTCTGGGAGGAAGAGACTGGAAGACCGCCAGCTCACGGCCAGGCTGGCGGCTTAGTGACCTAGGGAGACCTGTCTCGCAACAACACAAAGAGGCCTCGGGTATAGCGTGGTGTGCAGCCTCTGGGTTAGATCCTTAGTACTGGGAAAAAGGTTGTGTTGGTTATTCTGTGTGTTCTTAACAAATTGATGAGATGTTTTGATTACTTTGAGCTCCTTAGACTGGGCAGCTGTAAGTTTGGGTGGTCACATGGTATACTGTTCTCCAGTTGAATTTGAAATACAAGGTGGGGTGCAAATCAATTTTAAAATTATGTTAATTTAGTCTTGCAGTATTATAAAAGGTAGGTAAGACTGCACAGTGAGCCTTGAACCCCATCGAAAGGGCGAGTTTGATACGTTTGTGGGAGCAAGTGTCAGTCAGTACCGTGTCTAGCAGCTTGCAGATGTATTATCATTTCACTTAACCTTTTAAAAATATCATTGTAGCTGACAACATTATTACAAGAATTTAAAATTTAAAAGTCCTGGTTCTGTTACTTTACCATTACTTAAATTGTTATTCTTTCAAAGTACTTGTTGATTTTAAAACTGAATGTATACGCTATATTTTCTTTCTTTCTTTTTCTGAGGCAGGCCTTGCTCTGCGGCCCCGGTGGCCTTGAGCCTTCCTGTGTCCTGTACACGTCTGTCTCTCCTGTTCTCTGTGGCTCTGTGGCGTGCGTCCTTGGCCCATTGATTGCTCTAGAACACATTCTTCTGTTGCCTTCAGAAAGTTGATTACGACTTCTCTTTTCTTTCTTTCTTTTTTCTTTTTTTGAGACAGGGTCTCACTCTGTAGCCCAGGCTGGTCTCACTGTATAGCCTCTGGCTGGCCTTGGTCTTAGGATAATCTGCCTGCCTCAGCCACCTTGTGCTGGGATTACAGGCGAGTGCCACCATGCCCAGTTTTATGTGGTGCTGGGGAATCAGATGCAGGGCCTTGTGCTTGCAGGGCAAGCGCTTTAACCGCCATACCATTTGTCCAGGCTCCCCTCTCCCCTTTTTTTGTTGTTTGGAGACAGGGTCTTGCTCTATCATCCGGGCTGGTCCTGAACTCACTGTGGAGCCCAGGCTGGCCTTGGACTCAGGACACTCCTCCTGCCTCGGCCTCCCGAGTGCTGGGATGACAGGTGAGCGCCACCGTGTCTGGGTTATATGGTGCTGGGGATTCAGACCCAGGGCCTTGGACTTCTAGGCAAGCGCTCCAACTGCTGAGCTGCACCCCTAAGCTCACAATTTCCCATTATGCAAAGAGAGGATTTTGATACTTCATAGAGGATATAATGCCGGGGGCTGTTGGCGCCAGGAGTTTCTCCTAGGAGCGCGCAGACTGCCAGGCCGGTCTGCTTTTCCGATGACCGTGTAGATGGGAGGGTAGGAGTAGACAGAGGAGGGCGGGCAGGCTGGAGAATGGGAATCCTGCGTATGTGGCTCGTGTGGCAGCAGGGAGGCCAGGACTTCCCATTGTGTCCCCAGGACACACCCAGAGGGAGGCAGGCAAAACTCTGCCCTGTGCTGTGTTTTCTGGTATTACTGGGGACTGAACCCAGAGCTTTCACACTGAGTGACACTTCCAGCCCATTTTTATTTTTCTTTGGAGACAGAGTCTTGCTAAGTCCCCAATTACCCAGGCTGGATTTAAACTTGTATCTTCCTGCCTCAGCCTTCAGAGTGCTGGGTTGATGGGCCTGCACCCCCGGCCCGGCCACATTTTCTTTGTGTTACGTGATCGTGATAAGATGTAGAAGCCAGCCATCCCTGGGAGCCTGCCTTGGCCCCCCCCAGTTGTCCGCAGCTGGCTGGCAGGCTGGGCCACAGCTGCGACCGGGCTCTGCTGACCCATCTGGTGGCAGCAGTGGCAAAGCCAGTTGTTGTGGTTCCTTCTTACCAAGTTAATAAAGTAATAAGCTGAAAAAATGATACAGAAGCCCTAGAGATTAAATAGTAAGTGCTGTGTTTCTGTTTCTTCTCAAAAAAATTAATAAGAAACTTTTATTTTTGGGCAGGGTTTTTTTTTTTTTTTTTTTGAGACAGGATCTTGCTCTGCAGTCCAAGCTGATCCTAAATTCACTATGTAACCCAGTCTGGTCTCAAACTCCCAACAGTCCTCCTGCCTCAGCCTCCTGAGTGTTGGGATTACAGGTGTGTGCCTCAATGCCCAGTTTTGGGGAATCAAACTCAGGACCTTGTGCGTGCTAGGCAAGTGGTGTAAGCGCTGCGCTCTTCCTCCAGCTGATTTTATATCCTGAGACAGCGTCTTGCTGATCTGCCAGGGTTTCCTTGAAGTTCCCATTCTCCTGCATCAGCCTCCTGGACAGCTGGGATTAGGGGTATGTGGTACCATGCCTGGCTTGCTACCCGCTTATTGGCAGCCATGATGATAGGATTTCTCGCAGTATCCAGATTGGCTCTCCCTGGTGGCGGGCGCTCTCTGGCAAGGAGCTTGCCCTCGGGCCTCACCAGCACTGCCTGCCGGCCTGTCCCTCCTGCAGATGGTAACTGAGCCACGTATCTGTAGAGAGTTGTTCTGTCAGGGGTGGTGCTGACGTTTTTTCACCTGATCTTGCGGGGACTTTGCCAGATGTTGAGAACTGTGTTTTCACCTCATAAATGTCCTGAACACCTTTGCAAGGTGATGCCCACCCATATACACATTTGTAGTTTTTTTGGTTCATAGGCTCCTTACGGGCTTAAATCTTTGACAGCGTGAACTGCAGCACAAGGCAGTATAGCCAGGGTTCTCCCATGGGGGAGCGTGGCGGGGGCCAGGATTCTCCTGCGGAGGGGCGTGGCGGGGGCCTGGGTTTCACTGGAGTCTCTGTTTTGAGTGAGGTGTGGATTTAGGTCCAGCTGAGAGGTGGAGCTAAGTGCTAGAACAGCCTCTTGTGATGCTGGCACACTCTGCTGTTGGGGGCACATACCTGCGACGTCTCCTTGTTGCCCCGGGTGTTCATGGAGTTCATGCACTGGGTGCCCCTCCAGAGCAGTCACCACCTTCTGTGGACGGTAGTCTGCCACGGAGACGTCTGGTTTGAAGAGCTGGCCAGCTGCTATGTGTCTCCACACCAGCACTCCCATCTCACTCCCCTGTGAGGCACTGTGTCTGCAGGAGCATCCTGGGAAATGGAACCTTCTCGGGATCCTGGGCTCCTTGGGTCCCTGCACATGGCCACGGTGTGAGGAGAGTGAGTGCCTTTTCTTTGGTCATGTGACTTAGGGCTCACTCTTTGGGAGCTGAGTTCATGGAAGAGCTTTGCTTCTCTGTCCCCAACTGCAGGTGCCTTCAGGAATTTCCCCGAGGGTAGCGTGTTTGCTCGTCCTGGGTGAGCATGCATCTGCCTCCAAGGCAGCACAGCAAAAACCATTATTATTTCTAAAAAATATTATTTCAAAATGTAAAATGGAATCAGAATATCAGTTCCGAAGCTTTTTGTTGTTGTTGTATTTTATCCTATGGGGTGTCAGTGCCAGGGTCTGGAGCTTGCTGGGGAAGTGCTCTGCTGCCCAGCCCCGCCCCAGCCCTTTCTGTTCTTTAAACGGGGTCTCGGGGGTGTACAGGCTTCCTTCGTCCAGGTGGGGAGTCGTAGGGCCGCTGCTTTGATGGAGGTGTGTGTGTGTGTGTGTGTGTGTGTGTGATGTCCCCATGCTCAGAAAGGGTCTCAGGTGTCATCGTCATGCCTTGACTTCCGTGGTGGCTTTAGACTGTACAGTCAGGCGTTTTCACTGAAGTAGGAAGCGACGGTGCCCAGTGACAAGCAAACGAGCCCGTGAGTGCCGTGTGCACTGGAGAGCAAGGCCTGTCTCAAGAAAAGAGCAGAAAGATGAGCTTGTGTCAGCTTTATTTTTTGAGACAGAGTCTTGTGGTGGAGCCCAGGCTGGTCTTGAACTCACTGTGTAGCCCAGGCTGGTCTTGAACTCACTGTGTAGCCCAGGCTGGCCTAGAATTCAAGGCCATTCTCCTGTCTCAGCCTCCTGAATGTTAGTTAGCATTACAGGTGTGCGCCGCCACGCCCCACTGCTGTGTGGTGCTGGGGAACCAAACCCAGGGCCTCGCTTGCTGGGCAGGTGCTGTAATCACAGAGCTGTGTCCTCAGCCCCGCTCTGGGCTGTGTGCCACGGGCACCTGTTGCCCTGCTGTGTTTGGCTGCTTTCTCTGTGGACTTTGCCCGGTTTCCAGCCCTGCTTCCCTACTGGCTCCCTCTGGGGAGGAGAGTGCTACACGGGGCAGGCTTGAGCCTTGTGTCCTTTGAGTTCATGAGACTCTCCCAGCTGCCCCATACGTGGTCAGCGCCAGCTGCTCAGCGACGCCTGCCATGTACTGGCGCTTAACCCGCGCCATGGAAATGCAGGTGTAGATGCATGCTTAGAAGACCTTCTGTGGCGTGGCGCTGGGGTGTGTGGGTAAACCCCAGCGTGATAAGAGTTACTTCCCTGGAGCTGCTTCCCACCTGGGTTCCTGGCAGCTGTCTTCACCTGGGGCTCCTGGCAGCCGCTTGATCTGCTGCTCTGTCCCGCCCCTGCCTGCCCACCGAGACCTGCCCGTGGCCCCACCAGATGAACGGCTGCCTCTGCTGGAGTTGTATCACGTGTCTCACGGGCTCCTGCCTGTCCCTGAGGTTCATCTGCTGCCTGCCGTCTTCGCTCAGACCACACCTGAGGCCCTGTCCCCTCCAGAGGAACCAGGCGGTTGTTTCCTGGCTTTGTGATCATATCTGTTCCCATCACACCCTGCACACACTGTTGTACTCACATTAAGTGTGCAGAGTCTACATCTGGCCCCATCCCCTACCCTGCAGCGTCCCAGGACAGAAGTGGGGCTCCCTGGGCCTTTGCGCAGCGCCAGCCTGGACAGGTCTCTTGGGTCGTCCCCCACGTCCTGCTGCTGTCGTCCCTGCGGTCCCTTTGGGCGTTGTTGTTAGTCTCCACCTCCCCTAGGCCGGCCTGCATTCTCTGAAAGCACCTTTCCTTGCTCACTGGACACTCAGCATCCCGCTGCTATTTATGACTGGCAGTAGGTAGTCCTTGCCCCTGAGCTGGCCGGCAGGGGCCATGTGGCTCGGGGCCAGGTTCCCCCAGCAGTAGGCTCCCAGGGAGTGTTTGTTGAAGAATTATGCCTGTACCGTGGACAGTGGAAGTGGAGAAGGGAGCCCGTTTGTTTCCTGGGAGCCTGGGGAGACTAGAGTGGCCTTGTGTGGGGAGCAGCCTGCAGAGCAGAGAGATCATGCGCATGCATCTGGGCGCTGTCCTAGGAGGAGCCACCGCATGGCCTGGCCCAGGCATGAGGCATGAGCCGGGGAGGGAGGCCCGGACGGAGCTGCGTTGTCCATGAGGCTGCTTGGTGTCGCCTCGCCCTGGCGTAAGCTGTGGGGTGACTCTTCCTAGGGGGATGTGATATCCCAGATGTCTTTTCACCCCAGATAGGGCAGCAGATTGGCCAAAGTAACGATAGTACTGGAGTCTCTTGTGGTGAGCCAGTGAGTTTAGTAGGGTCGTTGCTGGCAGCGTGAGTGAGGGCTGACCTATAGAAGCTCGGATAGCGGGCTGCCCAGAGGCGTGTGGGAGGACCCCTCAGGCCTGTGGGTGACTCAGGACGCACTGGTGGAGTCTCTCTCTGTATTCCTCGCTGGTTCCAAACTCATTATGTAGCCTAGATTGGCCTTGAACACATGAGGACCCTCCTGCCCCAGCCTCCTGAGTGCTGGGATTAGAGAGAGGCATGTGCCCCACTCCCATCTCATGAGGAACTGGAGAACTGAACTGAGGGCCGAGGGGTGCTCCAACCTCCGTGCTGTTCCTCCAGTCCTGGTCCTGTTTTGTTTTCATGCCATGTTGGTGGTTGGACTCAGGGCCTTATGCATGCTGGGCAGCCTCCCGGTCATCGCGCTGTTCCCCCATCCCAAACTGGTGCTTTTCAGAAATGGAGACCTATTGGCCGGACAGGGTCAGATGCCACTGTGGGGGGGGAGGAGGCAGCATGGCCAGGTGTGGCTGGACAGGGTCCGGTGCTGCTGTGGGGGGGCAACATGGCCGGGCGTGGCCGGGCGTGGGTAGGGATGCCCTTTCCAGGTAGCGTGCATGTGCTGGGCTGCCTGGGGAGGTGTGTTTCAGCCGTTGAGTTGAAGTAAGAGAAAACGGAGGCACTCGGAGACCATCATGCTCAGCCCAATGCGTCAGACCCAGAAAGTGAAGTATCACGTGGTCTCTCTAACGTGAGAAATCCAAACCATGTAAAATGTGCGAGAGGGAAGGCAATACGCAGATGGACTTTGTGGAGAGAAGGGGGGAATAAGAGGGGGCGGGGGAGGGTGTGGTATGTAAATAACCAAAGAAGTCTGAACATACCTGTCGGAGTGTTGGAGGCCACACCTCCACGTGGGAGGTGGCTTTCCTCAGCCTGGGGGTGGGGACAGGCCTCAGTGTGGGAGGTGATTCCTGTCACCCGGATAGTCGGCTGACTGCAGAGGTGACTCTCAGCAGCTGGTGGGTGGGGACAGACCTGGGGTGGGAGCTGGGCTGGGTGGGCTGGCTTCCGCAGGGGACAGGAGTAAGGGGTGGCCTTGCGTTTTTTTCCTGTGGTCTTGACTCTGAGCTACATCTCCAGACTCTTATTTCAATTTTAATTTTTATTATTTATTGAGACAAAGTTTTGCTCTGTAGCCCAGGCTGGGCTCAAACACATGGCAGTCCTCCTGCCTCAGTAGCCCAAGTGCTGGGATTGTAGGCATGTGCCACCACGCCCAGCTTCCCAGTTCTTTTTGTTCTTGATTTTGAGACAGGATCTTATGTATTAAGTCACTGGGTTGCCCTAGCTGGGCTTGAACTCATGATCCTCCGTCTGGCCTCCCTGAGTGGAACTGTAGCCCTGTGCCACCAGCCACTCTGCCTTCTCTACTGTGCTTTTCGTTACCTCCTAGGTTTTTATAAGGAAAAGTGTAGTACTTGAAACAGCTTGTCTGATTGTGGGTGGGTGAATTCAGGTCTGTTTTAAACAGCTGGAAGGAGCATAGCAGGGCTGGGTTGTAGCTCAGTGATTGGAACGCTTGCCTGGGGAGGTGTCTGGTCACCGGCACCACGTGGTAGCTGAGTGCGGTGGCCTGTGCTTATAATCCCAGCACTCGGGAGGCTGAAGCAGGACGGGATGCTGTGAATTCGAGGCCAGCCTGGGCTACAGGGCCAGATCCTGTCTCAAAAAAAAAAAAAAAAAAAAAAGGCAAAAGAGAAGAAAAAAGAAAAAGAAGCACAACAGTGTATTAAGGACAGTGGGAACACAGCCTGTCAGTAATCCCCTGTGGGAAGGGATAGCATGAGGGAACTAGCATCAGGGAGAGTATTTCTGTGTCTCCGGTGACTCACACGGTCACAGGTGTGTTATTAGTAGGTGTGGTTGTAGCCCTGGGCCCCCTGCAGCTCATGACTTCTCTGCCTGCTCAGCCAGTCCCACAAGGTTGCAGGTCCTGCGCGGCATGGGCATGGCCACTGCACACTGACTGGGGGAATGTACCCGGGAGCTGGGCCGCCCTCGTCGGGGCAGTGGGCGCTGCCGGGGTTGTTTGCTCTGTCGTGAGAGTGTCTGTGTGGCCTGTCCTGCGTGGACCCTCCCAGGTGCTAGGGAGGCCTGGGTGGCTCACTTGGATGTCTGCCAGCGTTTTCCACGCTGAGTGTAGGCCTGCTCGCCTTCGACAGGCAGATTTGCGAGTGAGTGTAGATGTTCCCTGGTCTGCAGCCTCTTGGAAACTGTGGGAGTAGGGCCTGCTCCCCTCCGTCCTCCCTGCTGTCTGCTGGGGAAGCCGAGGGCCTCTTTTCTGTGATGTAAGCAGAACCCTCCTCAGATCTAAACTGAGCCTTTCTGGGCCCCACAGGTACAGTCCAGGGCAGCTCAGCCCAGCTCTTTCAGGGTCCTGTGTGAGAGAAATCGGAGAAGGAGCTAGGTGTGTGTGACTAGAAGCGTTCTGTCTGCTCGGCAGAAAGGCTGGCTTGTTGTGCTGTGCCTGCACTCAGTGTGTACCAGGGACGGCAGAGGCCAGTCCGTGGGCTGTTGTGTAGGCGCCATCTGGAGGGAAGGCTGTAGAGGAAGAGCGGGGCCCCAGGCTGCAGACTCCTGGTCCTCAACTCCCACCCACGCTGGACAGACGGCTGGGTCAGTCCTTGGCAAACTGTGGGGCACTCCATTTCTGTGTCCCGAGGGCAGGACCCTGGGAAACCCTCTTTGCAATTTGTGCAGAAGGACTTAGGATCCATGTAGTGTTTCCTGTGTCTGAGAGGAAGCCAGCTGGGGACAGCGCTGGACCCTTCCTGCTGTCCACCCCAGCCTTGGCCCCCTCTGGAGACGTGTTGGCTGCCATGCAGGTCTAGACTGCTGAGGATCACGCGTGGCTGGACACGACTGTTGCGGTGCTGTGGTGCTGGGTCCCTCCGCTCTCGTTGGCCCTTTGCACGAGCTTCAGCTTGGAGACGCCCCGTCAGGGCTTCGGATGGTGCCTAGCGACAGCAGCTTAGGGCAGAGTGCCGAAGCAGAGGCTGTAACGTGCTTTATGCAGAAACTGACTTGTGCTTTGCTTTGTTTTGCTTCTGGTTTTTGACTGTTTCTGTTTTGGTCTGACTAGGAGGAGCCTGATCTGGTTAGTGCCATTTATGGCCGAGGGATGGCCTATGGGAAGAAGGGCCTACATGTGAGTATGTCGTGGTCACACCCACCCCACCCTGCGCCCCGTGCGCCCAGTGCCTCTCGCCGAGCGCATCTGCCGGCTGCTGTCGGAGCTCTGGAGGGTCAGCATGAGGACGGCCGGGAGGTGTCTGCCCGGGTCTCCCGAAGCCGGGGCTGGGCAGGGCAGTGCAGCGGGAAGGGGGTTCAGTTCTCACTGTTGCTGCTGCTAAAGAGTGCCAGGTTCTAGAGCAGGCGTGCCCAACCTGCAGTCCTTGTCTTGCCCTTGCTTTTTCTTTTTGTTGTTTGAAGAGAAATGGTATTGGATCACGTGTGAAACATACAGTCCAGTCAGTGTACACATGTCAGTGCTATTGCTTCACTTAAATATTTTCCATTGTAGCATTTTTAAAAAATGAAGGACAAGGAGGTGGAAGGGGCCATTTGAACACGCCTGCTTTAGTAGTGACCTTATTTACACGTTATTTAGTAGTAAATAAGGAAAGCTTGTATTTTTGTAATATTTTATACTTTTTGAAGACAGATATAGCATCTCTGTATCTGTGCAGAGGTTAATCCCCCGTGTCCCTGAGGAAGGCAGGAAAGAGGTTATGATAAGCACACCTGTGTAGACTGAACCGCCGAAGTGCGGAGCACCTCCCTGAGGTTTGTCATACGTGATGTGAGGCTCTGGGGTGCAGAGGCTACCCGAATCTTCCCTGTGGCCTCCCCGCAAACCAACCTATTTGTATGAATGCATGCTTTCAGAACAAAATGTCACTCATAACTTTTACATTAAAAGTATTAATAGTACTAAAGTCCGCTGGGAGCCTGAGGCAGGAGAATTGCCATTAGTTCAAGGCCAGCCTCGGCCACATAGTGAGTTCAAGATTAGCCTGGACTATGGGTGAATCCCTGTCTCAAAAAAAAGTCCTAAAGTCTTTAACATTTTCATGAAATATTTTTAATAAAATGTATCAGAATATTAAAAATGAGAAATAAGGTGCTAAGGTAGTGGTAACCTGTGGGGAAAGTTTATGTCGTGTCTGAGTAGTTCCCCAAGACCCAGAGCCAGAGAGCGAGTGGGAGCAGGGCTTGGCGGCGGGCCAGTGGGCGCTGGTAAGCAGGCAGCGTGGTGCCCGCCTGGCAGCAGGGGCATCAGGCCGGAGCCTGCCCACAGGAACTCAGAGGCAGGCTGCTGCCCCGAGTCCCATCCTGTTGAGTTTACGTCTTTGCATCCTGACATGTGACTTGCCTGGACCTTTAATGAAAATTCACTGGTCTGTTTTCATGTCAAAGCAAGAAGCACATGCTAAGGGTTGCTCGCTGGACTTTGGAAGCTGTCACTTGGCCCACGTCTGTCCCCATGGCCACAGGTCAGCTCACTCTAGCTGATCGGCTTAGATCTTGCCCCCACGGGACTCGGGCCAGACAGCCTGTCCACTGTGCTCACTGATAGAAGGGCGAGGGACTTGGTGACTTCCTGAGCCCTCAGGTCTGTTACGCAGAGACGCAGTTCACACTCATTTCTAAACGGGATTGTGTCATGAACACGATGCTAGCTTTTTCAGGTTTCTTCCCGCTGGTGTCTGTAAGTCTGTCTCACACTGAGTTAATGCCTTTTCAAGGACATTAAGAATGCTGAGCTGGCTCTGTTCGAGCTGAGCCGAGTCATTGCCTTGGAGCCAGACCGCCCAGAGGTATTTGAGCAGCGAGCAGAAGTGAGTGCAGTTTTCTTCTTCCCTCTGTCCCTGTGGGATTCCTTGAAATTCACATTTTTCTCCTTAAAGGCCCTAGTGCCTTTAAGCATGGCTGGAGTAACTGGAAGCCTGGGGACGGGGTGATGCTCCCTGTGCACGGCGTGCGTCACACTGACTGTCAGCACTCGCCATATGACGTGCTGCTTCAGGGACAACGTGCCCCAGCATGAGCCAGAGCGGCGCAGGCCGGGAAGGTCAGCCGCCCTCCCAGGAGGCTGAAGCAGGATTCCAAGTTTGAGGCCAGCCTGGGCCACTGAGCAAGACCTTCTTAAAGTGACAAGGGCTGGGATGTGTAGCTAGCTCCTTGGTAGAGCGCCTGCTGCATATGCTCAGGGCCCAGGGTTTGATCCCTAGTACTGCCAAAAAAAAAAAAAGAAAGAAAAAGTATATATTTATGAATATATACGTATCAAGCGATAGTTCTGCATATATGACATGTTAGCAAAACCTGTCATGACAGTTTGGCCAAGCTGAAATGAAAAGCCTTTGCAGGCATTTGCTCCCCTGGGTGTGCATACGTGTGCATGGGTGCATGGGTGCGCTCACGTGTGCCTCTTAGGAGGAGGGCCTGTTGTGTAGATGTGCAGACGGGGGAAGGGGAGATGACCAGACCGTACAGGAACTGTGAGAACGTGCTCACCTGCTTGCAGGTGCTCTGGAAGGGAGCGGCCTGCCACAGCGAGGCTGAGGGCTGGCTGGCAGAGGCCTGGCTGGAGGTGGAGGCCGGAGGTCGTGGGTGCAAGCGCCCACAAGGCCCTCAGTGACAAGTGGAGAAGCCTCCGTGGGAGCCGGCTCCCAGGGTGCCGCTGTGGCGGTTCCAGGGGTGGTGGGAGAAGGGCAGTTGAGGCAGTGTGACAGGGTTAAGGCACCACAGAGCGCCACGTAAGCCGGGTGCGTGTGTTCTTACAGCAGCAGCTGTCCGAGGTTTGTGTGTGTGGGTGTGCCAGATTTGAGTGCACCTCAACCTTTGGTCACCTGACGTGCTCAGATTTTCTGATTGGACTAAAAAAATTACTTCCTTTTTTTTCTTTTGGAAGATAAAACCTGTAAGTAATGGAGCCCTAAGTACTCAGTAACTTAAGAACTGTATTTGGAGTGAGGTGTGTGGCCATGGGCCTGTAACCCAGGCCCCCTGGAGAGCCAGGGCTGGCCCAGGCCACACAGTGAGATCCCGCCTCAGAACAGCAAAAAACACTGTAATTGGGATGTGTTTTTGTTCTCATAATCATATTTCAGGGGGCTGGAGGAATATCTCAGTGGTTAAAGGTTTGCCTAGAAAGCTCAAAGCCCCAGGCTCGATTCCCCAGCACCACATAGCCCCACGTAAGCTGGGTGTGATGGCACTTTTGTAATCCTAGGACTTGGGGGATTGCTATGTGTTTGAGGCCAGCCTGGGCTACATAGTGAGTTCAGGACCAGCCTGGACTGTAGAGTAAGACTCTGTCTCCAAAAAATATTATGTTTTAGTCTTTAAGTGATTTTATATTTTGTTTGGAATATGGATTTTTAAGTAAGATTCTTCTCAGTGATGTAATTCCCACTTCTTGTCATTTTGAACTGTAGTGCTGTTACCCCTGCAGAAGACTCGGCTGGTGGCCTGTGGTCAGGGTGGTGATGTGCCTGCCCCAGGCGCTGCTTCTCCTTTTGGTTAAATGGCTCTTATGAACTGTGGATTTGATCCAGTGTACTTAGGACTGATTTATGAGGAAGCTTTAAAAATTGGCACAGCTAATAAAAACTAATTGTTTATTCAAAATAGTATAGATATTTAGAACAGTAATTCTCATTTGTCTTCAGCATATAGTAATATTCCCCTTTTGTGGGGCAATAATGTCACTGCGAGTTCCACAGCTGCCATAGCGTACCGTGGATCGATCTTGAAAGGTGTTTTGGGAAAGGTGTTTTCATTTGCTGCCTTCTGAGGTAGTTGAGGAAGGTGCTTCATCTGGTTGCTTCTTCCTGTGCGAGCCAGCAGTGTGCTGAAGTGCGAGGGTCTCTTTTGTCCCCAGGGCTCGCACTGTGGGGCGTGTTCTTCTTCCCAAGGCCAGCCCTGTTCTCTCACCGTTGACTTCTGGGCACACATCCAGAGTGTCGCTGTCTCCACGGCCCACAGACCGGCCAGCCTCAGAAGTGCTGATGCCTCCTGGGAGTTTGTTGTCCCGTCTTTTTGGCTGCTTGGGGCTTCTGAGCTGACACCTTCAGTTCCGTGGCCCAAGCACCCACCCAGACGGCTATAGACGCCATTCCCTTCCACGCTCCACGCCTGGCCAACAGGCCTCAAAACCGTCACTCAGCTCTTGTTACCTGGAAGTCAGCTGACGGCCAGGACTCTGATCTGGGTCCTGTGTCCCAGTGGTTCAGCCAATCTGCCAGATGGATTTTGACATCTTTCTGTGTATTTCCCTGTGACTTGAGAGAGATAAACGTAGGTCAGAGAGCAAAGGTTCTGCTCAAGGAAGGTGTCATTGGCATCCCCCAGTGGGGACCTTGGTGAGCCCAACCCTCGGTGCCCAGGGACAGCAGCCCCTGAGCCCCATGGCAGCCACCGAGAGGCCTGTTGAGGGGAGTGTGGTGATGAGGAACTGCAGGGTCAGCGTGGGCAGCGTGAAGGGAGATTGCTGGGTCCTTCCTGATGACGTATTTTGGGTGTCTAGATTCTGTCCCCTCTGGGCCGCATCAGCGAGGCTGTGAACGATCTAACAAAAGCTATCCAGCTGCAGCCATCAGCACGGCTGTACCGGCACCGGGGAACCCTGCACTTCATCTCTGAGGTGAGCACTGGCCCCATATGCCCCTGCCTTGGGGCCACACTCCCTTGCCCTCTGTTCTGGTGGCTCTGGGCCTGTGCCATGTCTGTGTGACAAGGTGATCACGAGAGAGCTTTCTTTAGCTGAGATTAAGTCCAATAGAAGTCAGTACGAGCCTTTAATGCATTTTCTGCTTCAACTGTGAGTGGTCAGGAACCTAGATTGTAATAAAGGAAACAGGTGGAATCCGGGCAGGGACTAGGCCCGCTTGCAGGGCGGGTGCAGGGCCGGTGACGGTGCGAGCTGTCACCCTGTCCGTTTGCGCAGCAGTGCGTTTCCAATTCACCTGGGGTCTGGGTACGAGAACCAGAATCTGGCCTGGCAGAGCACCCACCCACAGCCGCTCTGTGAGGGACATGTGGCTCAGAAGACGACCAGAGCATCTTTTACTGTTTCTGTGGTGTTCACAGGTCCAGTTACTTTTGTGGGTTTATGATACTTTTATTTATTGATTGATTTGAGGTCCTAGGGATGGAACCCAGAGGTATTCTACCATTAAGCTGCATTCCCAGCCCTTTTTGCATTTTTGCTTTGAGATGAAGTCTCAGGAAATGTGTGACAGTGCCCCTGCCTCGGCGCCCAAGTCGCTGGATTGCAGGTATGCAGCACTGCGTCCAGCTGTTACACTTTCCGGAGCCATTTTCTCTTGAAAAAGACAGTGTACGGAAAGGCCCTCAGCGTAATGTACTATGGTGTGGATCCATGGCCTGATTATTCCAGAAGCACCCAGTACGGTAAAATGTGTCTCCTAACAGACTGTCACTTTACTAGCACGTGAAACAATCTGTCGCCGAGACAAAGGGCTCTTTAAACCTCTGCGAGAATCAGCTGCCCACAAAGAATATAAACGTTCATCTAAGACTGATGCTCACGGAACGTTTCCTTTCAAGCCAGACGGGCGCTGTGGGTTGGGATTCTCCTCGTCTCATGGTCCCACACGCATGCCACCTTGTACTCTCCTCCGCAGGACTACGCCACGGCACATGAGGACTTCCAGCAGTCCTTGGAGCTGAACAGAAACCAGCCCACAGCCATGCTGTACAAAGGCCTGACCTTCTTCCACAGGGGGCTTCTCAAGGTGAAGGAGGCCTGCTGTGTGTGGTGGGTCCAGTTGAGCCTGACATGCCTGGAAGGGTGTCCTGGGTCAAGCTGGTCTCGGGAAGTTTCTGCAGTGTTTGAGCTCTGTGCTTATTCTTGGAAGGAGGTTCAGAAGTGGAAGATGAAGGACCATCGTGAGGGAGCAGTGAAATCTTCCCTCCAGAGGGCACATTGGGAGGGCCGGGTGTGCCCTGGGGAGGAGGGCCTGCAGTGAGCGAGGGCTCCGGGTCAGAGGACGTGGCTGGCAGCTCTGCGAGGGGTGGGAGGGGCCAGTGGGAGCCAGTCCTCAGCATGCTGGCATTCTGCCTGAGGCTGGGGTAGCAGAGGGGTTGGGCTCCAGGTGTGAGGACATCTAGGCTGAGACCCTGTTCGTGCTGTAGGAAGCAGGTGTGTAGGCTGGTGGCCAAGGCCAGCGGAGCAGAGACTGACCAGGAGATGATCCCATCTGGCTGTGGGTGAGGACACCTAGCTGAGCTGCAGAGGGGCCACAGGAGGAACGGGAGGCAGATGTCACTGAGACTGGTGGGGTGGCAGGTTGGGCACCAGGGCAGTTGAGAGGGAGGGGCAAAAGTGAGCAGGAGTGCAGGTCCCTCCCTGTGCCAGCCTTGTGCTGAGCACCACATCCCTGCTCCATGTGGAGCCCCTGCCGTGCTGCTCATGTTGGCACCTGGCACAGGGCGTGTCAGGCTATCCCCAACCAGATGGGTGGCCTGCACAGCTGAGCAATGGCTGAGCAGGTACCCCAGGGGACACAGCAGTGCAGGGCAGCCTCTTTGCATACATTCTGCCAGAAGCAGTTAGGCCGTTCACACGCACGCTAGCAGAAGGAGTTACAGGGACTCTCAGAGTCTGCCCTCTGCTTCTGCCCTACGTGTCTGCACCCCACGTCCCTCCATTCAGGTGTGTCTGCCCTCTGTGTCTAGGCCCGTGTCCTCCTGTTCAGCTGTGTCTGCCCTTCACATCTAGGCCCCATGTCCTCCTGTCCAGCTGTCCCTCATCCTTCTGTCCAGCTGCGTCTGTCCTTCCTCTCTAGGCCCCATGTCCTCCTGTTCGTCTGTTCCTCATTCTCCTGTCCAGCTGCGTCTGCCCTTCGTGTCTGGGCCCTGTGTCCTCCTGTGCAGCCATCTGCCAGCTGCTATGTGTGGCAGGAGAGCTGCAGCTGCCCTGGGCACAGGCCAGCTTCCCTTGCTGTTACTCCCTGGCAGCTCGGTGCCACAGGTGTTTCTCTGCACTTACATTGCTCAGAGGTCACGTCTCCCAGGGGAGATGTAAAATGCTCAGTAGTGTGGGAGATTCTGTGCAGTAACACAGGTGTGGCCAGTGAGGGAGTCCTGCCATCCCCTGTGACAGCAGGGACCATCAAGGTACACTGGGATGGGGTTGGCCTGTGCCAGGGCCCCTGCCTTTTCTCAGTGTTGGGGCCCTTGCCTCTAGGGAGAGTTGGGCTAGTGGGCCTCAGGGAGAGGGTGCAGTGCAGAGAAGGCCTGGGTGTGAGTGTTTCCTGAACCTTGCCAGCTGCACTGCTGGATGAGGAGCCCACAGTCCTCAGATCGTCCTCCTGCATTGCCGTGCCCCCCGCCCCCTGCCCCGCCTCGGAGCCAGTATCAGGAACACCGAATACTCATGATGTCTCACAGGCTCACACCCTATTATGGAGGATTTACAGATGCTAGAACAAAACCCCTTATTCCACTGAAAACCAAGTTAAAAAGTATTTTGTAAGTTGTTTCCTGAACCTCCTGTCCCTTGTGCAGGTTGGCAGAGGGGGTCCAAACAGACTCCTCCCACAGGCTGATGGCCACAGTTGGAGGGCACTTCCTCCCTCCATGCCCCAGGTATCTGCCAGGTGCGGTGCTGCCAGGCTTTTCTGGGTCTGTCCTCATTTTCCATTAAAAAAAAAAAAACTTGCAGTGCTCAAATCAGTCTGTCCTTTGAATGTCTTATGGAATTGAAAATGCAACAAATACCATCCCATTAATACTAAGTATTTTAAAAAGAAAACAAATGCGAACAGGCACATGTTTGGCTTTTTTGCTGTGAAGGTGGGGTAGGAGGAGGAGGCCATTTCTTGGGGTGTTTAAAAAATAGAGTTTTTCTAGAAGAGCCATAACAGAGACAATAATGACAAGTTGAACACAGACAGAAATCCAGATTGGTTGATTCCAGGTCCGCATGACAAGATTCTAGAAACGATACTCTCCTGGTCTTGGTGTTGTCAGTCTTCTGGTTTTGGGCTCAGTCCTCTAGTTACAGAGTCGTCGTCTTCCAGTTACGTGGTCATGGCCAGTCTATTGGTTATAGGTCCATAGTTAGTCTTCCGGTTGTGGGGTCATAGTCTTCCAATTATGGGGTCATAATGTTCTGGTTATGAGGTTATAGTCTTCTGGTTACAGGCTCGTAATCTTCCAGTTATGAGGTCATAGTTACTCTTCTGGTAACAGAGTTCCAGTCTTCCAGTTATGGGATTCCCTCCCCCGTCTCCATGCTCATAAGCACAGCATCCACTGGTCACACAGGAGACTTTTGTGGCTTTACAGCTGTGCTCTGGGGAGGCCTGAAGGGGTTACTGGCATGTTCGGCACCATCCACGAGGTGTGGAATGGTGGGCTGTTTCCATTCTGAGTCAGTGGTGAAACGGTGATGAATGAACTTGGCTCAGTTATTTCTGTTTCTCTTGTTGACCATAAATAACAGTGTTGAGTTGGATCCATCTTTATGTCGAAAATTTGTCTGTTTGGGCCAACAGCAATGTAGGTGTTAATCAGGTGTGTGATTTCTTATTTATTTTATGAAATGATTTGTCAAGAGGCTATTAGGCAGTGTTATGTTACAGTGTTACCACGGCCCTGCCCCGGGTAGACTGGACGTTGTGTTGTCCTGGGAAGGAGTAGCCCCTGCCCCACTGAGGAATGGATTCTGTCACTCCTCTGTGCTAGGCATCTGAGAGTCATCCGCTGGGGACACTGTCCCCAGCCTCGTTGAGTGCCAGAGTCCCCTCTGCTTCGGTGAATAACTTGAGCAAGAGGACGTGGGACCCAGGGAGGTGACATGCACGTTGCCACACACAGGTGAATGAACGTAGTGTCTTTGTTCCAATGGCTTAAAATCTTGATTTTACTGTGTCCCCTCTTTGGCAGAATGAGGTAGAGAGCTGTGCAGTGATTAGACAGGAACCCCGAAACCACAGACTCTAAAAAGCTGAAGAGAAGTCAGACTTGAAGAACTGTGGAGGCTGCGCATGCTGTAAGTGGAGTGGGCACAGGTGCATCCTGGGGCGCCACCCGGATGACCGCACGCTGCGTGGTGGAACATGCCCGCCGGGCGCCCTGGCACTTCTCACTCCTGCCCTGGTCAGCGTGCGCCTCTGCCTGAGCTTCCCTCCCACCCTCCGTCAGCCCCGCGCTGGGCCCTCGATCTGTTTGCCTTTGGATCTGTTCCCCCATGCGACCCTTCTTCCTTCTGCTCTTCCTCCTTTGAGCTTTCATGATCTCTGCCCAGACACCCCCAGGGGCCTCCGCACAGGCTCCCTGCCCACTTCTCCATCCCTGTTCCTCCCTGCCGCGGCAGCCACCTTCCCGGGAGAGGCTCCCCGGCCCCAGCCCCACGGGACACGCTGCCCTGCACAGCTGGCCCGCCACGGCGGGGCCAGCCTTGCCTTTCCACACTCCTGAGCAGCCCCTCAGCAGGATGCCTCTCCAGCGGCTAGTGGGCAGTGAGTCCCCCATGGCCACGTCCCGTGAAGCCTGTGCCGATGCCCCAGCCCAGGCAGCGGTCCCTTCTCTGTCCCAGAGCGTGCCGCTGCCCGGGTGGCAGTGCTTGCTCCCTCCCGATGCTGGGGGCCAGCGGCAGAGCTGGCTTTGCAGCTGCGCGCTCTCAGACCAGGGGCACCGGCTCTCCCTTGCACCTCCTCTCCAGAGTCTGGTGCTCAGTAGGCACTCAGTAGGTGTTTGCTGGCTCTGAGTCTAGCTGTGGGAATCCGAAGGTCTCGGCTGCACCGTGGCGGAAGCCATGTGAAGAGCCGCCTCTAGTTTATTGGGGATTAAAATGCATCTGCCTGAGCAGGAGCATTCGGGAGGAGTTGCTCCAGCGCTCTAGACCAGAGGTCCCTGGACCGCGTGAGTGGGGGGAGCGGGGACACCGTGAGCCTGTGTATCACCAGATTCTTATTGGGTGCCTACCAGGTGCAGGGCCGGTGGCGTCTTCCAGCAGTCTCCTCTGATGCGCTGATCAGGGTGAGATACTCCGAGTCCTTCCACAAGGCTCCTGCAGGCCATGGCACTGGGTAGCAGTGACGTTAGCGAGGCCCCTCTTTTCCTGGGAAGGGCATCCGTGTCTTTGTGACTTTGTGAAGTCTGTCCTAGGGAAGTCACTGTGGGTGGTGTGGTCAGAATCGGGTGAAGCTCAGGGTAGCTCCTCACACAGAAGGGTGCTGCGTTAGCAGCTCCCACAGACAGGCTTTGGGCACAAGTGGTGCCCGCCGCCTGCCCCTGGGGCCTTCCGCTGGGGGCAGAGGCCACGCCCCGTGTCGCAGCCCGGGATATATAGCTGTGTTTCATTTTACTGTTCCCTTTTCTTGTGGGTCACAAGGTCCCTCCGGTGGCCAATCGTGGACACTTCGCTGGTTTTGTACACTTACTTTTTGTTTCTTGATTCAGTTCTAAATGCCGCTGCTCGTACTTGTTTGGACTGACCTCACACAGATTTAGCCCACTTTTGGTCTGTAGGACCTGTGTTTACAAAGAAAATGGTATTTCTATGCAAGTAGTATCACCAGTACTCTCCGGTCCTGGTAAATTAGATAGGGTTCAAACCTGTTTTTCTTGTTTTAAATAAGGGAGACAGTTGTGCTGTTATTTTTTATAATGTACTATCTTACTGCTGAAGTTAAATCCTCCTGATTCGTAAGTTCTACTTGAGAGAAATTCTGTCAGAAACTGCACACAACACATCTTTTAGTGACCTAAGGAAAGCTCGATTTTCAGTTGTGCCAGTGACTGTTTCCCTTGGCCTTTTCACAGGAAGCCATCGAGTCCTTCAAGGAAGCTCTCAAGCAGAAGGTTGACTTCATCGATGCATATAAGAGTCTGGGGCAGGCCTACAGGTGCGAGGGAGCGGGCGCGTGCAGGCCTGCAGGTGCGAGGGAGCGGGCGCGTGCAGGGCTGCAGGTGCCAGGCAGGGGTTTTCGGAGCCGGGTAACGGGTCCTGTGGCAGATGGTGGGAGAACATCTGTTCCCAAGCGGAGCTATACATGGGCCTTCATGGGCTTGTTGATGTTTCCTCTTTTAGCATTTTGAACTGCAGAATGATTTACTAGATCTTAACCAGTAATCTTCGTGGTAACTTCAGTGATCAAAAAAATAAAATAATGTTTGAGAAAGTAGTGTATTTATATATCATACTGATCTTTTTTACTTTCTCCCTCTCACCCCTAGTACTCCCTAACCCCTGCTCCCTGTCTACAAAGTCTGTCTTCTTACAAAACCTACAGTTGTAAGCTGATGGATTTGATTCAGTGGTTTATCTGGATGTGCTGTAGTCTGCATACTGCTTTTCTAAAGAAGAAAGTATGTTTTTATTTATACACTGAAATACACGTGGCCGCACAGGGGCTAGAGCTCATTACGGCCTGGGGAGAAGAGTTCAAAAGAGCATTTGCTCTTGGAAATCAGTAAATTAGCTTTCACTGGAACTCGGGTGTGTGTCTACCTCCGTCCTGCTGGCTGTGTGAGTAGGCAGGGGCGTGCGGTGTGTCAAAGGCTGCCAGCTGTAAGCAGCCTGGTGCCACAGGACACACGGCCCTCGCGGTGCTGTGCTCGCCTCCCGGGGCAGAGTGCCGCGAGTGGTTTGGCGGTGTGCCTGTGCCGCGTTCACACTGCGTTCGTCACTCTCTGCCTCCCAGGGAGCTGGGCAACTTCGAGGCGGCCACCGAGAGCTTCCAGAAGGCTCTGCTGCTCAACCAGAACCACGTGCAGACCTTGCAGCTGCGCGGCATGATGCTGTACCACCATGGCAGCCTGCAGGAGGCCCTGAAGAACTTCAAGGTGAGTGCCGGCCAGAGAGGCCCTGAGAGGGGTGGGGGAGAGCCGGGGCCGGGGCAGGTGTGCGCCTCCTGAGGGGGTGCAGTAGCGGGGAGGGATTGCTGTGTCCCTGGCCGAAGCATGCAGCCTGGGGCCTGCTCCCCGGGAGAGCCTCTGGCTGTCACGTGTGCGTTGGAGGGAGGTAAGGCTCCCACGCTGCACTGGTGCTCATGTGGTCTGTGTCCTCCATGCCCAGCGGTGCCTGCAGCTGGAGCCCTACAACGAGGTGTGCCAGTACATGAAGGGTCTCAGCCACGTGGCCATGGGACAGTTCTATGAAGGTATCAAAGCACAGACCAAGGTCATGCTCAATGACCCCCTGCCGGGCCAGAAAGCCAGCCCTGAGTATCTGAAGGTGAAGTACCTCCGAGGTGAGTGTGTGCCTTCCTGCTCACTCGCAGCCCTCCTGAGGCTGTAGCTCTAAAGAGGCTGCCTGCTTGTTCATGGCCATCTGCGTGGCACTGAGCCCACACCACATCTCAGGAACATCAGCCCAGTGCTCCTCCTGTCCTTTCTGTGGTTTTTCTCTATAAAGGTCACATACCATCTACCCATGTAGGAAACTTTCTCTGAATAGGATGTGACCTGTGGGGTGTGCAGAGTCTGGCATGAACTTGGTGTTGTGGCCCTTTGGACCTGTTTTAGTCATATCCCTATGGCTTGTGTAAAAACTGGCTTTGCTGAGGAAGAAGGCCAGTCTCTCCTAGTTACGGTGCTAGCTGATGGAGATGCCTTGAGGGTAGGGACCGAGCTCCGCTCTGGGGCTCAGTTCTGCCCATGTGAGGCCTTGAGCTCAATCTTCAGCACCACAGACATACAGGGGTTTTGTTCCTGGATAAAACCCATATGAGCCTCGTTATTATTGTCCTGCAGAACACACTGCAAGCTCTTCATGTAATTTTAAATTTGCAGTAGCCATATTAAAAAGTATGTTTCAGGTAGAATTTTAATAGTATATTATATCAAATTTTAACTCAGCATATGAATAATATAAAAACACTCTTAAGGGTTGGAGGCATACTTCAGCAGTTAAACTGCTTGCTTGGCAAGTGTGACCCTTGATTGGATTCCCTAGCACCACATAAATGGGGCATGGTGCTGCACAGCTGTAATCCCAGCTGAGGCAAGAGGCCTGCTATTGAGTTCTAGGCCAGCCTGGGCTACATACTGAGTTCAGGATCAGACTGGACTATAGAGTGAGACCCTGTCTCAAAACAGAACACTATTCATTACATGTTTTTGCACTAAGCCCTTGAAATCTTGATATATGCATTTATAGTAATCTAGCTTGAATGCTGAATTTTCATTGGAAATGCCTGTTCTAAATTTAGATTTGATAAAGTTTATAGTTAAAAAATAGATTCATAACTGGGTGTCTTATTCATTTCTTGGAAAGAATTCTGACATCCACAATTTAAGGGAAGGAAATTTTATTTAGCTCACGGTTTCAGAAGGTCTCCCTCGGTCTGTTCGTGGGCAGCCAGCAATAGCAGAAGCACAGAAAGCCAAGTGAAGGAGGACTGCAGTGAGACGGGGCCACGGAGAGCAGGAGTCAGTCGACATCCGGGGACTCAGGCAGGGCTAGAGCCCTCCAGTGAAGAAGCTGGAAGGACATTTCGTCTTCCTTCCTTTACTTAACTCAAGCTGCCAGTTGGGTTCTGCAGGGTAGGGGTCCCTTCCTCACTCACTTCATCTGCCCTCGGTACCTCCTCCCATCTCATCAGGTTGGCACAGTCCCTCCAGGTCAAGCCCCAGGCATGTAGCCCTTCCAGCCGAGCCCCAGCTCCCAGCAGCACGTAGTTCCCTAGTTAACCCCTCTACATCCAAGTCCATGAGCCTTTGGGGGCCTTCAGATCCAAACCATAGCATTCTGCCTCTGACTCTCAGAAGACTCATGCCCACCTTCTCATGCAAAATGCATTTAGTCCTTCAAGAGTTGCCAGAGTCTCAGCAGTCCCAGCCCTGCTAACAAGTCCAAGTCCAAAGTCTCCTCTGAGACTCAAGACTCATAGTTGTGAGCTCCTGTGAACATCGAAGATAAGTTAAACACTTCCAACATACAAGGGCACAGGGTAAACATTCTCATTCTAAAAGGGAGGAGCAGCAGGGTAGAAAGCAGTCGGATCAAAACAAGTTTTAAACCCAGTAGAGGGGCTGGAGGAATGGCTCAGCAGTTAAAGCGCTTGCCTGACAAGCACTAAGTACCCTAGTTCGATTACCCAGCACCACGTAAGCTGGACGTGGTCGCGCACGCCTGTAATCCCAGCACTCGCTAGACAGGAGGATTGCCTTGAGTCCAAGGCCGGCCTGGGCTCCGAAGTAAGTTAAGGACCACCCTGGACCACAGAGTGAGACCCTGTCTCAAAAAAAAAAAAAAAACAAAACAAAAAACAGTAGAGCAAAGGCTAACTCCAGTAGCTCTGTGTCTAGTATTTGGGGTGAACTGTGCTGAGGTGTGAGCTTCAGAAGGTGTGGTTGGCCCCGTTCCTGCAGCACTGCCTCCAGCTGTGACCTTCATGGCTTCTCCTTTGGGCTGACTCTGCTCACGGCCTGTAGCCTTCTTCCGTGAATGATCCACATTTCTCACATCTATTTCTGGGCTCTCCACGGCACCTTGGGCTTCTCCTTCTCAGCTTCACCTACTGTCCATCCCTGGGCACACTGCCTGGCTTCCACGGCCTTCCTCTGAAGTCTGGATGGAAGCTGCCATGACCCCACAACTCTTGTGCTCTGCCTGACTGTGAAACCAGCATGGTACTGACAGCACCAAGGTCTGCCACTGGCTGGAGCAGTAGTCTGGCCCTCCTGGCCTTTGGCTGCGACAGCCTCCAAGTATATGAATGGCTGGACTCCATCCAGGCCGCTGAACGCTGGCAAATACTTCTCTCTTCGGCCTTACAGAATGCCCTGGGGTACTCTTTTTGGAGCTCAGCCTTTTCTTTTCCATCCTTTAATGGGAAGCTGTGGGGTCATGCTGTTTTCTGAGACACCCTCAAGGCATTTTATTTTATTTTATTTTTTTTATGGTACTGGTTGGACATACTTGGCTTCTTTTTATACTAGTCTCTGACATCCCTGCATTCCTCTGCCCCACCTTGGCAGTCTGTTTCACTCTGGCAAAACTGAAAACTTTTTACATCATTTTTCTCTGCCTTTTTTCCCCTGCGTCTTGGTGTAGAGCTGGCTAAGCGCTGTAAGCAGTATGTATGTGACGGTCTGAACACTGGGCTGCTTTGAGATCCAGTTGTCTACCACCCTTCATCATAGCTGCAGGCAAGGTCTCTGGACAGGAGCAAAATGCTGGCACACTTTTTGCCAGAGTGTAGCACGCACTCTTTCCAGGCCAGTTTCCAATAAATTTCGCTTTTCCATCTGAAACTTCTTGAGCCTGGCCTTTCCAGTCCAGTCTTCTGTCAACATTCTGGTCTTCTGAGCTCTTAGAATCTCCCATCAAGCGTGGCTTAGAGCATTGCAAGGCTTCTCTAGCAGGTACCTTCAGTCCTTCCCAGATTCCTCCCTCAAACCATTTCCAAAGGCTTTCAAATCACATGGTCAGGTCAAGCCACAGCACCAACCCTACTACTGGTTTTAGTTTCTGTCTTAGTTGCTGGGACAGAATATTTGATGTCCACAGTTTAAGGGAGGAAAGATTTATGTAGTTCATGGTTTCAGAAACCCGCCCACAGTCTGGTCATGGTTAGCCACCAACAGTGGAAGCCGTGGCAGAGGCTGGAGAGCTGCGCCTGGCACTGCAGGCAGGAGCCAAGTGAGGCAGGAGCAAATGGAGTGGGAGGGAAGTGACGTCTGGGGACTCAGGTGGGGCCAGAGCCTTCCCGGGAAAAGCTGTAGCAGTGTTTCTTCTTCCTTTACTGAGTTCAAGCAGATAGTTGGCCTCCCAAACATAAGATGAATGCCCCTCCCTCATTTCCTGGCCTCAGGTCAGTGACACACACCTGAAAGCTGCCCTGGCCCCCCCTCGAGTCTCACTGAGTTGACACAGTCCCTAGAGGCCACGCCCCAAGCATCGGCCTCATCCTCCAGGCCCCACCTGTCAGCAGCACACCGTTCCAGCTGCCCTGCTACAGCCAAGTTCTTGAGGCTTTGGGGGCCACTCCAGATCCCAGCCACAGCGCTGGGCATGGCGGTGCACACTGGTCATCTCAACACTCTGGGTGGCTGAGTCAGGTGGATCACGTTAAGCCTAGCTTGGGCAGGTGAGTAACATAATGAGACCCTGTCTCAAAAAAAGAAAAAGGCTGCCCCTGGGCTCTGACTGTAGTACACCATAAACAAACAAATGAACGAACGGCATGTAGGTTGTTGCAAGCATCCTGAAGCTTGTTTCCCCATATTTTGTTGACGTGTATATGTGATACATAATATTTACATTGATCTTGAGTATTGTGTGCACGCACATATCGAGGCAGAGAAGAGAAAGGAGATGTCAGAAATGTGGAAAATTACAGTTCCTTCCCGGCTCCCTTTCTGACTCTCCCACACCCCCCCTTCCCCAGTAGTTCCCACTGTCCCCCCACTCAGTGTTATGTAACGGCTGTATCTGGGTTTCCCCTATCAGAGAAACCCTTCAACATTTAACCTTCGGCATCTGACTCACTTCATGGTCATGATGGTCTCAGGTTTCCTCCATTTACCCACCAAAACCTCAGCCTTATCTGTCTGCATAGATGAGTAGTATTCCATTGTGTGCCGATACCACAGTTTATGTATCCATTGGTCTGCTGGTGGGTATTTTGATGTCTTCTGCATTTAGCTGTTGTTAGTTGTGCTGCCCTGAACATGGGCGTACATGTCTGTTACACCCGAAGCCTTCCAGTAGCGGAGTCTAGAGCCGATGGTTGGCTCAGTGCCCTGTGTCTCGTGCTTGCATCACTGGATTGGGCAAGCACTCCCGCATGTGGCCCTTTCCTGCTCAGAGAGGGGCAGCTGGTGAAACTGCTACTGATTTTTTTATTGTTACTGTTGTTTATTTGAGGCAGGGTCTCGCTCTAACAGTCAAGGTTCATTCTGAGTTTACTGTGTAGTCCAGGCTGGCCTCAAGCTAGCGGCAGTCTTCCTGCCTCAGCCTTCCACGTGCTGGGATGACAGGTGTGTGCTCTTTTGTGGTACTGGGGGATGGAACTCAGGGCCTTGTACTTGCTAGGCAAGCACTTTAACTACTGGGTTTTGCCCCTAGTCCTGTGCTCCTGACTAATCTACCTCCTCATCAATGGAATCCCAGGCTCTGTCACTGAACTTGGGTTCTGAAACGCTAAAGTAAAAAAAACAAAACAAACAAACAAAAAAACCGGCATTTTTGGTGGTGTTCCAGGGCTGATGGCTAAACTTTCCTGACACAGACCTAGATGGACTTACATCAGATCCTGGTACCTCAGACTGGCGTCAGGGAGTTGGCGTGATGGCAGCGACTTGCCGGGGTTCAGGCTCTCCTCTTGGGGTGACTGTCCTGAGGCCGCCGGCTCCCGTGGCGCACTCCGGGTGGTGTCTGGGTGTTAGTGCGCCCTTCTCGTGTCCCCTGCCACAGAGTATTCCCGCTACCTCCACGCGCACCTGGACGCCCCCCTGACGGAGTACAGTGTGGACGCCGACCTTCCGGGTGGCTTCAAGGACCACTGGGCCAAGGGCCTGCCCTTCCTCATAGACGAGTACGAGGAGCAGCCCGGCCTGCAGCCCCACATCAGGTGAGCACTCTGCCGTGCTCGGCGCCGGTCCTTCGTCAGCAGATGCTGCTCGGCCCCCGGTTGCGTCTGGTTTCTTTTCAGAGGATGTGCATCTTCAGCCAGGTCTGTGGTGTGGGAAGGCCCTGGGACGCCCTATTGGAGACCGTCTCCTCCTACCCTGCCGTCCCGGCCGTGGCCGCTTACAGCTCCTGGCGCACCCGTGCTTGCGGGCGGTCTCACATGCACAGTTCCCTTGCCGCCATCCCTTTGAAACACATGAGATTTGTCATCTTGAACTTTTAGTGTCAGACTGCTGGAAGCTGCTTTGGCACTGTGACAAGGACCGATGGTTGGATCTGGGGTAGAAGCTGATTCCTGGGGTCCATCGGTGCCTTTGTTTTTTGTTTTTGTGGTGCTGGGTATTGAACCCAGAGCTTTTGCCAGCAGGGCCTTACATCAAGCAAACTATCAATGCTGACCTCTCCATTGTTTAAAGAAAAGTAGGTAGAGGGGATTAGGAGAGGAGGACCCAAACTAAAGTAGGGAGAGAGAGAAAGAGGGGGCTGGAGGAACAGCACTGTGGTTATAGCACTTGCCTTGCGAGTACAAGGTCCTGAGTTAGATTCCCCAGCACCATATAAAGCCGGGTGTGGTGGTGCAACCTGTAATCCCTGCACTCGGAGACTGAGGCCAGGAGGTTTGTCCTGAGTCCAAGGTGAGCCTGGGCGCCATAGTGTGTTCAGGATCAGCCTGGGCTACAGAGCAAGACTCTGGGGAGAGAGAGAGAGAGAGAGAGAGAGAGAGAGAGAGAGAGAGAGAGAGAAAGAAAGGGGGCTGGAGGAGGAGGAAGACTGTTCTAGAGTAGAGAGAGAGAGACAGCAGGGCATCTTGGGGGAGGACGAGGATCCAAACTAGAGTGGTGACTGGCCAGCAGATGCATGAGGAGACAGGTGCCCTGGGCAAGTGTCACGGCTGCTGCCCACCCTTTGATGGAGGCCGAGGGCCGTGGCAGGTGGGCTTACTTGAGAGACCCACACTGGAGTATCCCAGGTCTCAGCAGATGCCAGTGTAAATTCCTCCTTCCCGGGAGGAAAGCAACGCCTGCTTGGGCCCTACGGGTCCCTGCGGCTTACAGTCACTGGGATGAGAGTCTAAAGCCAAGTCACCAGAGGGACACATGGTAATCAGTAGAAACGGCAGAGGACACACCAAGCCTCAGCAGCCTCAGGCCTTGGGGTTACAGGATTCAGACCAAAAGTAACTCTAAATGAAGTGTTTAGAGAAATTCTGAGGATGTCACAGATGTGAGCAGAGAACAGCGGCCAGAAATGACTGGATGGGTTTTTTCCAAGTAGCTAGAAGTTCTAGGAGAAGGAAGTGTAACTACTGAAGGAAGCATTGAGCACAGGGCTGGAGGAATAGCTCAGGGGTTAAGGCGCTTGCCTAGCAAGCTCAAGGCCCCGAGTTCAGTTCCCCAGCACCACATAAAAAGCTGGGTGTAGGGGCCGGAGGAACAGCTCAGCAGTTAAAGCACTTGCCTAGCAAGTGCTAAGCCAAGCGCTAAGTACCCGAGTTCGATTCCCAGCACCACGTAAGCCGGGCGTGGTGGTGCACGCCTGTGATCCCAGCACTCGGGAGGCTGAGGCAGGAGGAGGATTGCTGTGAGTTCAAGGCCAGCCTGGACTCCATAGTGAGTTCAGGACCAGCCTGGGCTGCAGTGGGTGTGGTGGCACACGCCTGTAATTTCAGCACTCAGAAGACTGAGGCAGGAGAATTTCCTTGAGTCCAAGGCCATCCTGGGCTCCATGGTGACTTCAGGACCAGTGTCCTGCAAAATGAGACCCTGTCTCAAAGGACAAAAAAGAATTGAATGCAGAGAACAGGCAGCAGATAGAACATGGTAAGGATACACGTGGTCACTGGGTCCTGGCCACATTGCCACCGAGGATGTGGGCTGTCCACAGGGGACGAGGGTCCTCTGGGCAAGCCCTTACCAACTGCGTGGCCTTTTTTCCAGGGATGTGCTACACCAAAACTTTGAGAGTTACAAGCCTGGTGTCCAGGAGCTGATCTGTGTGGCTGACCGCCTGGGCTCGCTGATGCAGTATGAGACGCCTGGCTTTCTGCCCAACAAGAGAATTCACAGAGGTAGCCGGGACGTCCTGACGCTGGGGGTGTTTCTGCTGGGAGGTTGCCATGGTGTTTAGACCATGGTCTGCTTTCTTTAAAAAATGCTGTTTCTGGGGCTCACTGAGATGTCAGGGAGGCCAGGGTGCAAATTCCATGAATCTGTCCTGCCTCCTAGAGGGGAGACGTGTGCCAGCTGTCTGTTAGCCTGTGGATCCAGAGTATGGGTCTTGGGACAAGGGTGCAGCTCAGTGTTAGAGCAATTGCAAGGCCCTAGGTTTGATTCCTGGGAACCACAGAAGCCGGATGTGGTGGTACACACCTATTATAGATATAAGACAGTTTGGGGCCAGGCTGATCTATATAGTGAGATCAGGACCAGCCTGAACTACTCATTGAGACCCTGCTGTGGTGAGTGAGCTGATGTGGGAAGTTGTGTCCTTCCCATGTGTTTCCAGACACGGAGGAGTCAGAGGCTTCTCTGTCGCCAGGACGCTGTGTTGGAGTGTGTTTGGTAGGGTCCCTGTGCCCGAGATGTGCCTCTGGTCTGTTGTGTCTCCAGAAGTTAGGATCCCTTGTGTGGTAGCTCCTAGGTAGCCCCCAGGACCCGGCCCAGGTGCATGTGCGACCCCGCCTGCATGGCGCTCTCTTGTAGCCATGGGCCTTGCGGCCCTGGAGGTCATGCAGGCAGTGCAGCGCACGTGGACCAACTCCAAGGTCCGAGTGAGCGGGAAGACGCGCCTGATGCAGTGGCGGGACATGTTCGACATCGGCGTGAAGTGGAGAAGGTGCGTGCGGCCGGCTGTGAGCTCGTGTGCCAGTGATGCGTGTCCTTCCGCCAGCCTTGAGCGTTTTGCTTCCAGGCAGCAGGCCCTGGACTTGCGGCTTTCCCCGCTAAAGTTTGCCGGAAACTGCTGTTGTGCTTATTCGCTGACACACACTCAGCTTCTGCTCATGATGAGGGAGAGCCGGCTGTGGTGGTGTTTGGTTTTGAGACGGGGTCTCGCTCTGGAGCCCAGGCTGGCCTTGGACTCACGACAATCCTGCCTCATCCTCCCGAGTGCTGGGATCACAGGCAGGCGCCACCAGGCCTGGCTTATGTGGCGCGGGGAATCCAACCCAGGGCCTTGTGCTCGCGAGGCACCTAACTGTGCCGAGCGGTGCCTTCAGCCTGGGTGGTGGCATTTTGCAGTCCTGGGTGGATGGCGTGCGTTGAGAGCAGTCTCTGTGGGCCTCAATGCTGTGGGTGGCTGTGCGGGCCCTGTGCCGGGACGGGCCGGCCGACCAGCTGGAGTGCGGGAGGCATCC
The DNA here is from genome assembly GCA_004027205.1 of Ctenodactylus gundi. NCBI lineage: Eukaryota > Metazoa > Chordata > Mammalia > Rodentia > Ctenodactylidae > Ctenodactylus > Ctenodactylus gundi. Next base: position 11,484 of record PVKB01006100.1, on the reverse strand, counting down.
GTGCTAAGCTTCTGCTCACGGCTAAATGGTGCTGGCCTCTCACCTGCTTGACCTGGGCACACGTGGGCTCTGCCTCAGATTCTGGACGTCAGCCCAGCCATTGCTCAGCGCTGGCTTCGGCAAGACTTGTGCCGTCGCATACTGAACGCTAGGGACGTCGCTGGCGGTCGGATCCCTCCTTCACTAGCCCTGTCCTGCAGGGTGGCCGACCCTGACCAGCCTGTACTGTGGCTGGACCAGATGCCTGCACAGAGTCTCAGCCGGGGCTTCAACAACCACATCAACCTGATCAGGTATGAGCTTCCTGTGTCTCCCCTGCTGCCGGGGCAGGCCTGGGCCCGTGCCTCTGGCCCTGCCCTGGGGTTTCCTCTGCTCTGCGAGCCCTGCATGTCCCTGCCGGAGCAGCGGCAGCAGCGCCAGGAGCTGTGGGGTGCTGCTGACCCGGTGGTTGGCTGTCCCTCGCTGAACAAGCTGATTTGGAGACCTGTTTGGGCTACGTTATGCTTACATATTTTATTATTATTATTATTATTATTAATTTTTTTGAGACAGGGTCTTGCTCTGCAGTCCAGGCTGGCCTTGAACTCATGGCAATCCTCCTGCCTCGGCCTCTTGAGTGCTGGGAGTATAGGCGCACGCCCACACCTGGCTACTATGTGGTGCTGGGGGCTGAACCCCAGCCCTCGGGCTTCTTAGGCAAGCACTTTGACTGCCACGCTGTGCCTTCCTTATTTTATTCATTAAGCTGGAATTCGATATTGTCTTGCTCTTGTTATTTGTTTTAAAAAAAAGTGTTAATTTTGTTATCTTTGCCTTACAGGGGTCAAGTGATTAACATGAGATATCTGGAATATTTTGAGAAAATACTTCATTTTATTAAAGATAGAATTCTTGTTTATCATGGGTAAGCCTTCAGTTTTTTCTGTATGTAAATGGATTTATTTCAAAAAATATGACACTTGTTATATCTGTGAAGTGGAATTAATTAAGTCTGGTGACAGACTAATGAAGCAAGGTCAGGTGTTTCTAGGTGGCTAGAATTACAAGCCTCCCTAGTCACCAGCCTCTCACGGGGCCTCGGCTCGAGAGCCTGGCCGCGCGGTGGCATTTGCAGCCTCCCTCTTCTAACTTACCTCCTGGGAATCCAGCTTCAAATGGTTAAAAATCCCCACCTGCTGGATGTGGTGGCACAGGCCTGGAATCCCAGCACTCTGGGGGGCTGAGGCAGGAGATGCATAGGCTCAGACCAAGCCTGGGCAATTTAGTATCTCAAAGTAAAACACAGAAAGGGCTGGGAATGTAGCTTGCTGAGAAGGCCCCAGGCTTAATCTCTAGTGCCAGAAGTAGGAGAGCGGGTGTGGTGGCAGAGCCCAGCGGTTAAGTCCCCGGGTTCTTTTCCCAGAACCGTAAGTCAGACGTGGTGGCACGTATCTGTCATCTCAGCATTCAGGAGGCTGAGGCAGAAATGCTGTGAGTTCAGGGCCAGCCTGGGCTACGTAGTTAGTTCAGAACCTGCTTGGATTATAGAGTGAAACCCTGTCTCAGAAAAAAAGGGGGACAGCCCATATTTCTGGGTCCCCCTTCCAACTTGCAGAAGCTTAGCCGCCATCTTTCACAGTTTATATTTTTTCTGATAAAGTCTACCTTACAACCTGCTAAAAAGAAGAGAAACAGAAACAGAAAAGAGAGGAGAAATCCCACCTAAACGTAGCATTGTATCAGATCCTACCATGATACCCTCATTCTAGCTTAAGAAAGAAAGGGGACTCCACTAGGGCAGAGTTAGGAACAGGGCAGTTGCGATTTCGTGGTGGTAGGGGACACTTGTGTGTCAGCCACTCCCCTCCGTCCTGCTTTGACTTCCTGCTGGGCTGCCAGTCCCTTCTCGATCTCCTGCAGCCCTGAGCACGTGAGGAGGAAACCGTCCTGTCCCCGAGACCTCTAGTTTCTGTTTGTAACTCAGCTACCCCCGGGAGTCCCCAGGAGACCGTGCGCGGAGTCCTCCATGCCCAGGTCCCTTCCACAAATCGGGGTGGTACTTGCACTCTACCTTTGCTCTTCTCCCGCGTACCTGTGGGCACCCTTTGCTGCTGACACTGTATACGTGTTCTGTAACAGTGGGTGGCTAGGTAGCACTGTTCAGGCCAGGAACCTTTCCCGCTGGGCTTCTGTCCTGATGCAGGTTTTCATACTGAGTGGTTTTGCCCTGGGCTGGTGGAATCAGGAGTGGAGCCCGGGGTCAGAGGCCACCTGGTGTCAGAGGCCACCGTGCTCAGCTGCTTGTGGGGCTGGGTGCCTGTGTCGATCCACACTGTGTCATGAATGTGTGTTGCACACACTGCAGCCCGCTGTCAGGCCCCGCTCCTTCCCTCCTCTCCTAGGGCTAATAACCCCAAGGGGTTGCTGGAAGTCAGAGAAGCCCTGGACAAGGTGCACAAGGTGGAAGACTTGCTTCCAATAATGAAGGTGAGTTAATCGTCAGAACTGCGGCAGGTTTCACTCAGCGCTAACCAACAGCACTTTTTGTCAAAGAACCCATGATTATTCAGAGTATATTTATCAGTGTGTCCTGTGTTGTAGAATCCATAAGACATAATGTCCAGCGTCTCTCCCATGTTACATTCTGAGTAGTAAGCCAGGCTCCACTGACATCCAGCGTACAGAGACACACATAGTGAGGGAACACTGAGTGCAGGAAACAGAAGGGACAGAAAACTCAGGCTCCTCAGCTGAGTGACGGGGCATGACCGCAGCCCCAGCCACTGCAGGCCGGAGGAGCCCAGTGCAGGCTGAGCGTGGGTGCCGTAGCAGGACCCCGTCTCACAGTGGGAGAGTTGAGGGGCTAATGTGCACGCCTGGATGAGTGGCACAGTGGCCATGGGCGTCACACGGTTGGGCACTGGTAACACAGACCTTTGTCCCTCCAAAAGCAGTTCAATACCAAAACGAAGGATGGGTTCACTGTGAACACAAAAGTTCCCAGCCTCAAGGACCAAGGGACAGAGTACGACGGGTTCACGATCACCATCACAGGGGACAAGTATGTATGCCTGGGGTACAGCGTGGTGTGGGTGCAGCTCGACGGGGCCCAGGGATGCCGGTGCTGGGGGACCCCTGGGGGCAGATCAGGGAAGTGAGGCGGTGCCAGCTGCTGGCCACGTGTGCCACAGCCGCCTGGTGCTCCAGAACCCCCTTGGGGGTCACTTTGACCATAGGATGGGAAACAGGCCAGAGGCTGGCAGACTGAGAGCCCCCATAGGGTTTTTAAAATACATGTATTACAGGAATAGTACAGTCTTGATGTAAAACATTTAGAAAATAGAGCGGGCAGGAGCTCTGGGGAGCGCTGTTCCTTGCAAGACGCCTTCACCACACATCCAGGACGCCTGCCTGTAGAGCCTGGCCTGCTCACCCTGGGCTCACCTCCACTTGCTGGTGTCTCTGCCTTGGCTGGCTTTTTCTTATTCAGGACCTATGTTCAGTCCACTTCTCCCGTGGTAATCTGGCTTTTGGCTGGGTATCATGGAGCAGGCTCGAAATACCACTCCTAGGCAGGCTGAGGCAGGAGGATTGCAAGTTTGAGGCTAGTCTGGGCAACTTGCGAGACCGTGTCTCAAAATAAGTGCATTGAAGGGCTGGGGTCGAGGCCACAGTAGGACACTTGCCCTGCCCCTTGGCCTGCAGCCCCCAGCTCTGTGTTCCAGGCCGTGCCCGTGACCCGTGCTTGTGTCTCAGGGTTGGCAATATCCTGTTTTCTGTGGAAACACAAACCACGGAAGAGCGGACACAGCTGTACCATGCGGAAATTGACGCACTCTATAAAGATCTGACGGCAAAAGGCAAAGTTTTGGTCCTCTCTTCAGAGTTTGGGGTAGGTCTCCCCGATCCGTTCTCCTGCCTGTGGCTCATCTGGGTAGGTTTTGAGGCCTCTGCCTGAGTTGTACTGAACTCCAAGTGAATTGGCCTCTGTCTGTTTTTTCAATGTTGTGTCACCAAGAAATTTCCCCTATTTGGCAGCCACATTGATGAAGGGTTGTGCCAGATTTGTGATTCCTGTGTCAGTGCTGTGCTGGCGTTGAGGCCAGCTCATCCCCTCTCTTTCCACGCTGCCTCTGCCGGGCTGGCGCCTGGCACCCTGCACTCCCGGAGGGCTTGAGCAGAGAGCTAGGGCAGCGCACTCTGCTCTGCTGGTGGCAGGAAGGCCCGGGAGTCGGCCAGCTGTGATTAGCCGCTCCAGTCTGTGGCCCTTCCTGTGGCCACCTGGCCCTGTGGGTGGGACCTCTCCGCCCTCCGGCACCTGAGCCTCCCCATCCGTGCCTTGGGACCACCTGGAGCCTCGGTCATGTTATTTCCCTGACATTTGAGCGAGTCTTCCCGGTGACTGTCATTGATTACACCTGTCCCCTGATGTCAGGGCAGAGGGCCACGTGCTCCTCAGAAGCACTTTGGGCAGGACATGTCTTCTCTAAGAGAGTCTGTTACGGGTAGGTAATGGGGTTTCTTGGTGATACTGGGGATCAAGCCTGGGCTTTCTCACTGCGCTACATCCCCAGGCCAATTTGATACTTGATTTTGAGACATTGTCTTGCTAAGTTGCCCAGGTAGGGCTCAAACATGTGAGAAGTGTTTTTTTGTTTTCAAGTTTTAATGTAAGGCTCTTGTTGACATTCTAAGTAACATTTGAAGAACTGAGATTCCTGTGTGTCAGAGGCAGCTGTGCAGAGGCAGCCGGGAGCCTTGCCGCGGCCAGGGCACCTGTGTGCCTTCCCTGCGAGAGCAGACTGTTCTGGGGGCAGCCTGGGGTAGACGGAACAGCCTGATGCCCTGTGTCACTGTCTCTTGGGCCTGGTCCTTTTGCAGGAGGCGGACGCTGTCTGCAACTTGATCTTGTCCTTGGTTTACTACTTCTATAACCTGATGCCTCTGTCTCGAGGGTCTAGGTAAGTGGTGACCTGGCTTGGGTCTTCAGATTTATGTGTGTGTCCCTGTGTCCCCCCCTGTGTGTAGACACACAGTTCAGCATGGGAAGACAAGGCATCTGCAGGTGGTCCCCGTGATCAGTGTGGTAGGAGAGGAAGCCTTTCACGGGCACCTGTGCCTCCTGCCTCTGCGCTCTGGGCACCTTCGTGCAGGTGTTCACTGTTTCCCCCTGCCCTGCCTGCCTCCACTCCTCTGCAGTTTGTTGACCTGGGGCCGGACATAGTGGTCCACTTTTGGGTTGCTGGCCCTTCCTTTCTGCTTTCTGGGTCATCTGGGCCAGCAGGAGGAGCTGGTGAGGAGCGGCGGGAGCAAGGGGCCCATCTGAGTTCCTTTCTCTTCCCTGGAGCGTCTGCAGTTGACTTTCCCCGGTTGTGCAGAGACCATGGACCCGGCATGTTGCGCCTGTTTGAACTTCAGGCGCTCTGGCCGGATTAACCTACTTAAATGTCTGAAGTAGTGTTTAGAAAGTAAAACCGCCAGATGTGGGGGTTGATGTTTTTCTAATACTCAGACAGTGTGACAGGAACATCAGTGTTGCAGTTTCGTGTCGATGCTCATTAGAGGTGACCATGAGTAAGTGACACGCGTGAGGCCTCTGTCCCCAGTGCCATGGTCACTGCCGGCGCTGGGCAGAGCTCTGGCGTCATCCTGTCTTCCTGGCGGCTCTGCTGACCCGTGAGGGACAGTGCCAGGTGTGGCCCCTGTCTCTCCCTCTTCTGCCTGTTCCATCTGAACGCCGTTGCTACCCCCTCCAGCCCCTGCTTCTGTTCGGGTGCTGTTCCCAGATGTGGCCCTTGTCCCCGGGCACTGTGGCCCTCCAGGCCTCGCTGCGGTACAGCTGTATGGTGTGGGTTTATGATCTGCCTCGCTGGTTTTGCTGGGCCTTGTCCTGCCTCTCCCGTGGGTCCCCGTTCCTCTCAGGCACCCTACTCCCCCCTCTCCTTAAAGGTATAGCCGCTGGCCCTCGACCTGGTGGGTGGCCTGGCGTCGGCCTGCTCTCTTTCCATGGTCTTCGTGAGGGCCCAGGGAGGGCCTGTCTGGAGCCCCTGCTGTCCACGTGTCAGGCTGCCTGAGAGGACGCCTTGGCAGCGCCAGGTCCCAGGAGGCGTTGCCACATCCTCACCAGCCTATACAGCCCGTCTCCCCGAGGGGCCCGCCTTGCTGGCAGGCCTTGGAGCCCGCAGGCCGCCCGGGCTCCGGCCCTTCTGTTGGGCGTCTCTGCCTTGTGCTCTCATTCCGGACAACGACCAGTGCGCTCGCACTTACGGCGTTTGTTGTATATGTGCACTTAAGACAAGACCTCATGAAGTTGTTAAAAATAGAAATAGGCGTATTTCTAATCTCACTCTTTCTCAAAAAAGAAAAACAGGGGGAAAAAAAACCTAATCGTGCTTTTTTTCCCCCTAAGAAAACGTCGTAGTGACTTTCAGCCTTATGTTAGTGAGTTTTCACCAGCAGCTAGTTGTGCCAAGGAGAGTCGCCTGGCGTGGGCCGGTGCCCGGCTGACGGGGCCTCTCTGTTCACAGTGTCATCGCCTACTCCGTCATCGTGGGGGCGCTGATGGCGAGCGGAAAGGAGGTGTCGGGGAAGATCCCCAAGGGCAAGGTGCGTGGCCGGCCGCGGGAGCGGGAGGACGGAGCGGAGACGGGCGCCCGCTCCCGTCCCCGCCCTGACCTGGCCCCGGGCCCCCTCTTGCAGTTAGTGGACTTTGAGGCTATGACGGCCCCTGGGTCTGAGGCCTTCAGCAGAGCCGCCCGGAGCTGGATGGACCTGAAGAGGTGACCACCGCGGGGTGGGGCGGGGCGGGGGCGGGGGGAGTGGGGCGGGGGGCAGGGGGGGTAGGGGGGGCCTGTGCTTCTGTGAGTTAGGCCCCCCGGCCCCCCCCCCCCCGTCCGCCTCAGCGGGGGGGCCCCCTCGCCAGAGTGAGTGTGGGAGCGCGGTGGTGCGCGGCTGGAGGCCCCAGCTCCCAGGAGGCTGAGCAGGGGGGTTGCCCAGAGTGCCAGCCCAGCTGGGCTCCATAGTGAGGTCAGGATCGCCTGGACCCTCGAACGGGACTAAAGAAGGAAGGAGAAAAGAAACAGAATGAGTCACAGAGAAAACAAATGATAAGTTGGGCCTGGGGAGGGACATAGCTCCGAGGTTCGAGCCCTTGTCTGGCATGCCCAAGGTCCTGCATTTGATTCCCCAGCGTGATGGTGCACACCTGTAACCCTAGGACTCAGGAGGCTGAGCAGGAGGGTTGCTGTGAGTTCAAGTCCAACCTGGGCTCCAGAGACCCTGTCTCACAAAAAAGAAGTTGGGCATGGTGCTGTATACTATCATGCCAGTTCCCTGGGGATCGGGCAGGGGAATCACAAGTTGGAGCCCAACCTGGGCAACTTAGAAACCCAGCGAGACACTGTCTCAAAATACAAAAGCGGCCTGGTGATCAACAGAGTACAAGGTCCCGGGCTTCATCCCCAGTTCCACCAAATACATAAGTAACATAAAAACTAAGTAGGGAAACAGTTTTCCCAGTAAAAATGACAGGTGTATTGCTGACACGCTGGGTATTTGTCCCCTGACCTCCTTACACGTGTGTCCTCACTCGTTGCGTGTTTGTCCCCCCTGAGCTTCTGACACGTGTGTCCTCACACGCTGGGTGTCTGTTCCCCCTGACGTCCCTACACGCATGCCTGCACGGGCTTGTGGCTGTCCCCCACCCTGCTAGCACAGGTGCCTGTGTCAGGCTCCATGTGGCATGCGCTGGCATTGACGCTGCCCCGCGTCTCCCTGCAGCCTCCCGCCCTCCTACAAGGCCCTGCCGGCGGTGTCCGAGACGTTCCCAACGTTACGGTCAATGATCGAGGTGCTCAACACGGACCCCTCTCCACGGTGTCTCAAGAAACTCTAGCTGTGCCAATGGGCTTCGTACACGTGATGGGCTGGGCCTCTGCTGCTTAAGTTATTTTTTAAAATGTGGAGTTACTAAGAAATTAGGTCCTTTATTACTTTTGATACCAGTTTTTGATAGGAATTGAATACTTGAAATCATTTCCTTTCCCTTCTGAACCCTAACAGAAATCATGGAAACGGGTTTATGGGGAGAAAGCTACTTGACTAGGAAGCAGAGGTGTGTCTCGGTGGCCTGTGGGTCGCCGCTGGGACAGTCACCCGACTCCTTCCTACAACGCAGAATGTTTACTTCAAAAACCAAAAGTGAATAATTAAAGCGAATAAAGCCAAGAACAAACATGGGGAGTCTTCGCTCCTGGAGAGAAGACGGAGTCTGCAGACCTGCCTCGTGGGCTGTGGGCCCGGGTGTCCCCGACCTGTGGCTTCCCCCATCCCTGCAGGCCCTGTGTTCCCGGTTCACTGCCCATATGTGCTCCAAGGACGTGCACGGTGTTTGCCAGCGTCCCAAAGCTGAATCACTGAACCGACTCTTTGTTTTCTTTATTGGAAAAATAAACTCATGGTTTCCGTAATGACACTTTCGCACTGGATGACCTGGAGCTGGTCTTGTGCCCGGCTTCCTTCTGGCTGGGCACCAGAACACTGCCAGCAGACGGCGGCCTGGGCACCGCGCCTCCCACTGCCTCCGTGTTCACCTCGTGTTTAGGACTCGTTTCTGTCAAAGAATTAAACTCTTCCCTGCTTCTGTTTGTTTTCTGTGGTGACATCTTTGTGAGAAGCAGAGCACTGCCTTGCTGATTAATGTTAGAGGCTGGCGCTGCGGTGACGCACAGACTGGCACCAGCAGAGGCACCTGCAGTGTCCACGGGACGGGCCTTGGCCATTTCCAGCGTCCTCGGTCCAGGCCGTTCAGACCCATGCCTGCGTATGCTGATGGTGCCACTGAGCAGTACGAGAGAGCAGCATCCTCAGGTGGCACTGGGGAGAAGGGACAGTGCCACAATCCTCCCGTGCCCCTGCCAGGTGACAGCGAGGAAGAGGGGTCACAGCATGACCCAACCTTGTCCCACCAGGTGATGTCTGTAGAGGAGCTGACAGGGTGACATGGCCTCGCCAGGTGACACCAGGAGGGGCAGTGGCATGACTCCCGCATTGCCACCAGGTAACACCAGGGAGGAGGGGCCAGAGCGTGACCCCGTCCGGCCCGGGAGGAGGGTGGCGGCACTAGCCCGTGTCCACCCTGCGCGCTGGACGCCTCCCAGTGGCGTGTGACGCTGGCCGGGTGTGCAGGCCGGCTGTGCTGTCCCCGGAAGGGCGTGCCAGGGCAACGTGGGCGTGGGCAGCGCAGGCCGGCTCCCTTCTCACATCCCCTCTCGTGGAGACACCAGCCACGTGCACTGTGGCTTTCACAGCTACCGGCTGCCTCCGCAAAGACCCATGAGCTTGCCGGAGCCAGGGCTCCTGCTGTCCCCCGCTCTGAGGGTGAGGGTGAGGACGCAGGTGGCCGGTCCTCAGCCCAGGCCCAAGTCAGCCTGGCACACTCCGGGCTAATGGTCACTTACTGCTTCAGTGTTGGGCCATTGTAAGTCGGTTGTAAGGCTGGGGAAAGGCTTCCTGTAGCTCACTGACCTTGGGCTTAGAGTCTGTAACGTGGGTACTTCTCAGCCAGGCAGTGTAGCCCAGGCCTGTAATGCCAGCACTCTAGGAAGCTGAGGCAGGAGGATCACAAGTTTGAGTTCAGCCTGGGACACTTAATGAGACCCTGTCTCAGAATAAGTAAGAGGCAGGACGTGCTGCTGTGTGAAGGCCCTGGCTTCAGCCCCCTTACTGAGGGGGAAGGATGGTGTCTCACGGCAGGTCCGAGAGGCCCAGGGCCGCACAAATCCTCCTGCCTTTGAAACCAGCCTGAGGGAGGCAGCCAGGCCAGGTGCTGGCTCCTTTGCCTTGGCGTCCTCCCTGAGGAAGCAGCGGTGGCCTCGGGAAAAGCCGCGGCTGGGGAAGGCGCTGTTGAGGCCTTCCCCGGGGCCCTGCGTGTGAGGAGGCGGGGGTACACCTGCCACCCACACTGTGGGGCCTGGACCCTGCGGACCCTCAGCAGAGCGTGCCCAGCCTTTTGACCCACCCTTACCTGAACATGGGTGTGACGGGTGATGGCACCAGGCCCGAGCCAGCTGCCTTTGCACACGTGCAGATCGCAGGAACGTCCATGCGGAGAATGGGCCGGCCCTGCCTCCTCGAGGGAGTGCCGGGTGTCCCGCCCTGTGCCCACCCGTGCCGGCTCTGATCACAGCTGCCCCTGCGCACCACCTAGCGCCCGGCCCATCAGGCCGTTGCCCACGGCAAGGACCGACGCAGGCCAAGACTCCTCTGTTGCTGAGGTGTCCGGGTGGGTCCCAGGGCACAGGCTGTTCCCTGCAGAGCCGTGGCTGACTTGGCACCAAGCTGGTGCGGGAGACTCATGGGAGCGTGCTGAGCCTATGCAAATCACCCCAGCAGGGAGCTAACACCGAGGCGGAATACCTAAGCTCGTGGCGGCAGCGATGCCGGCTGCTGCCTGGCGGTGGCCATGTTCCCGCGGCTTCTGTCGGCACCCATAACACTCTTGACAGCGGTGTTCACTGTAGAGTCTGCTACATTCCTGACATTCCAGAAACGTTCTCAGGGTCTGGCAGGAAAGATGGTAAGGCTTCCCGTTTAGGATAGGGCTTTGCGAGTTATTTCTGTGTTGCTGTTTGGAGACCGATCTAGGCAACAGCTGGCGTGCGGTTTTCACACTGGATACTTGGTTCTCACCTGGCGCTTGTTGCAGAGTCCTGTTAAAAGCCGGCGTTGCGCAACTTCGGTTTTGTGCTTGCAGGAAGGATCTTGGAGAGTCCTGAGCCTGGCCACCGTCAGGCTGTCGCTTTGCTGCCAGTAAGAGCTTTCCGCCCTGCTCCTTTTGCGAACAGCGCGCTGCTCGGAGTTCGCGTAATTGCTGAGACCCCAGAGCCAGCCTTGCCGGTTTCGGAAGCTTGTTTTTTGGTATGGTATTCTCTCCATTTAAGTAGATGCGGTGCAGGCCCTGCACGCCCACCCGGGGCCACTTTCAGTCCCCCTCTACCAGCGCGGAGCGAGTGCGGACGGGACACCGCGATCTGGGAACGCCAGGTCCCAGGCGGGCGAGCCGAGGACGCGCCCGGGACCCCGGGCCTCCCGCCCCCGCCCTTCTGCGGGGCCAGAAGTCGTAGGGCTCGAGCCCCGCCCCCTCCTGGGCCCCGGCCGCGTCGCGGACCCGACTGGGCACCAGAGAACTGGGCGGGCGGGAGAAGGACGCGGGCGGGGCGGCCAGGCGCGGGCCGCGCCGGGGAAGTTTCCTTGGTCAGCAGTGACCACGTGGCGGCGTGGCGGCCCGCTGGGAGGACCCGAAGCGGCCGCGTGCGGACTCGGGGACACGCCAGGCCGCCGGAGCCCGCCCAGGGGCCCCAGAAAGCTCGGCAGCTCAAGGACCGCGAGCGGGCCGCGGGGGCAGAGGTGGGCGGGGCGAGAGCCGGGCTTAGAGGGGGCGGGACGCTCGAGGGGAGGGCGGGAGGCGGGTGTGCGCGGGGCGGGGCCTACCAGCCAGTAGGGCCT
>PVKB01006099.1:0-74534 GCA_004027205.1 Ctenodactylus gundi | reverse complement strand
GCTTTTTATTGGGTCTTTGATCTATTTTGATTTGATTTTAATACAGGGTGAGAGATAAGGGTTTCATTCTTCATAACTTGAATAACTACTTTTAATAGTATCATTGATTAAAAAGGTTTTTCTCTTCATCAAAAATCAAATGACTAAAGTTCCATGGATTATTTTCCATTACTTTGTTCTAACTCCATTGATCTACTTGCCTATATTTGTGTCAATACCATGCTGTTTTTGGAATCACAACTTTGTAGTTCTGTCTAGTTGCATGTCCTTTGACTAAATTAAATTAATGTCAAATTCTTGGCCTGGAGTAAATATTAACCTTTTACCAACACATTGGCCCACAATGTCTCCATTTTTGTGGATTGTTCTGTGTTGTTCCTTCTGCTGTGCCGAAGTTGTCTAGACTGAGGCAGCCCTACTTGTTCGTTTTTCCTTTTACTACATGTATTTTCGTGCAGTGTCATGTCTTGCTTTGTTTTTGATCTTAAAGAAGAGCTTTCAGCATTTGACCACTAAGGGTGACATTAGTCGTAGGCTGATCACATATAGTTTTTATTCTATTGAGAAGTGTTTCCTCTATACTCAGCTTATGAAGTTTTCTCAAAAAGCATACTGCATTCCTTTACATTGTTTCAAACATTTCACTGAATCTATTACAGTGATATTATTTTACCATTTATTCTATTAAAATAGTGTATCACATTTCTTGACCTGTGCATATTAATAGACTCTTGAAAAGCACAGATAACTTCCATTTGACCATAGCTTATGATCATTTTAATGCGCTTCTGAATTCTACTTGCTGTATTTTATAAGAATGTTTGCATCTAGATTTTTCAGGCATAATATTTTTTATTTTTTTATTTTTATTTTATTTTATTTTATTTTTTTGCATAGTGTCTTTACCTTGCCTTGGTGTTAGGGTAATGGCTGATCTCATAAACTAAATTTGGAAATACTACTTTCTCTTTAACTTTATGAAAATAATTAGGAAGGATTGATGTTAATTCTTATTTAAATGTTTGGTAGAATTAAAGAATCTTGTTCAGGTGTTTTCTTTGCTCTAAAGTGTTTGCATACCATATCCGTCTCTTCATTCATTATTATGCTGTTAAGATTTCCTATTTTTTTTTCTTTAACTCTGGCTGGCAGGTTATATTTTTCTAGGAATGTATCTATTTCTTTTAGGTCATTAAATTTTCTGGCATTTAACTTATGATTTTTTGTATTCCTATAGTATCGGTAGTGTTAACTCTAATTTGCAATTTTATTTATGTGAGGCTTTCATTTGTCTTTATTTTCTTGGCCAGTGTAGCTAAAAAATCTGTTGACTTTATTTTTTTTCAAAGAAATGCTTCTTTTATTAATTGCTGATTCTTTTTCTAGCGTTCATTTTGTTTCTACTCTGATATTCGTTATTTCCTTCCTTCTGCTAGTTTTTAACTAAGTTTATTCTTCTTCTTCCATAAACTGAAAAGATAGGTTAATGATTTGAAAGTTGTTTTTTTTTTTTCTTAATCTAAGCATTTAGAGGGATGAATATTCTTGGGACTGTTTTTGCTACATCTGTAAATTTCAATATGTCTTCTTCCATTTTCATTTTTTGTTTTGTTATCTCTGCTTCTGTTTTTCATACTGGGATTGCACACAGGGCCTTCTCTCAAAATTAAGTTCCAAGTCGGTTTTTACTTTGAAGCGTAATTTTACCAAGTCACAAAATTGCCAAGAAAGGAGTGACAACTGCACCTCTCCCATCCTGTAGTCTCTCCGCATGCTGGGATGACAAGTCCATGCCAAGCTTTGATTTCCCATTTAATTTTTTGATACATTAACTGTTCAGGAGTATGTTGACAGTTAACTCACACCTGTATTTTTCAATTTTCTTTCTGTTGTAAATTGATATTCACTTTTATTAAAAAATGTATAGACATTTATAATTCTTTTTTGTTTAATTTGCTCAAATCATACCTATTAAAATAATATTCTAATGCATGTCGGAATTGATAAATATTTAGCTTGCAATTTTACAAATACTTTAATGTTTCCAATAATTCAGTTTTAATTGCATTCACAAAAGAATGTTGGATTTGAAATCCTGCTGTAATAATTTTGTAGGAAGGGAGGAAGAATGCATATCTGTCTTAAAGAAGGAAGGTTGGGAGAAGAGATCACACAGGCTTGGATGAATTTCTGAAGACCTTGTGTGTCCAAAAATATCTGTATTGTTTTTCATACTTTGTTTATATTTGTCTCGGTAAAGAATTATAGGAGAAAACTTTTTTTTCACAATTTTAAAATATTTTCCTTACTTGTTTTGTCTTCTTTATAGCCTGTGTGGCTCTTCAGAAATCTGAAGCAATTTTTATTCTGAGTTTATTTCTTTTATATGTGTCCCTATTTTTTACCTGTACAATAAAATGCGGCTTTTAATGCACCATGCAACTCAATCAGTAGATCTTTTCAATACAGAGATGTATGTTCTTCCTTTATGATTTTTATTTGCTTGTTGAAACTTTTGCATTACAAACTCTCCTTATATGTGTGATAGACTTGGTCACAGTCTATTTGGGAAGTAGAGATTTTAAAAAATAAATTCCTTGGTACAAGCAAAACTTCAGCTTACTAGCAACATAATAAAACATTCTAAATATAATAAAGACTATAAAATTTAAAATCAAAATAAACATCATACTCAGTAATAAAACATTATACACATTCTCCTTAATATTGAGAATGAAATAAGAATATTTAGTGTCACGATATCTATTTTTAAATGTACTAGAAGCTCTGGGGAAGGAATAAAGCAAGATTTAGAAACCATTTTTATATGGGTTAGAAATTTTAAAATAAAAGTACACATATATGTCATGAATGTGCACCTGAAAAGAATCTCTAGAAAACTACTAGAATAAATAAATAAATTTACTATGATTCTTGACAATACTAAAGGCTAATACTAAAAAGCTCAATATATTTCTTCATACTAGTAAGAAAAAATGAAAAATTAAGTTTAAAATCTAGGGGATGTTTGCGCAAACATTTTTAAAATCACGTGTAGGAATAAAATCTAAGGAAAAACATGTAAAAGTGCTTCACTAGAAATTAATTATGAGATATTATTTTGAAAAATTAAAATCTATATAAATGGAGTTACAGTTCATGTCATTATATTGAAAGACTCAATATTGTGAAGGTCTAAAAAAAGGCAATATGGAGAACAAATGTAGTATAAAGGAATAGCAGAGAAGTCAGTCCCAAGAGTGTGATTATAGATCACCTGATTTATTATAAAGATGACACTGCAAAGAGTGGTGTCATTAATTTAATATAGTAATAGATTAATTAAAAATTCTTACTGAGAGGAAAATTCTTCATCCTCTAGACTCATACCACAAACAAAAATGCAATTCCACATTTTGTGTGAAAATATTGTAGGAACAAAAATTGAAACTTCTAAATCTAACTTTATTTTACATAGACCTGACACCATTAAAAGCATTTCCCATATTATTATTTCATTTGATTTTTATGCACCCCAGTGAGAGATTTATAGGAAACACTATTGTTTCCATTTTTAAGTAAGGAAACTATTGGAAGGAAGTTGAGATGCGTGTTGAAAATTATAGTCATCAGACGAAGGAAAGTGTGGGCCCCCAATCCAACCCCAATCAGCTCAGAGAAAATGGAAATTAAGCACTTCCGGGTCACTTGCCTATGTTTATACCCTGCATTTCAATTTTCCTGTACATAAAGTCTTCGTAAGCTTATTACAAAAACGAGACATGTAAACATGGCAACTGTGTTGCCTCCCCCCCCCCCCCCCCCCAGGAGGCGTTCAGTTCTCCACTTGCCACAGTCCAGCGGCCCGTCAGCACCACAGATAGCACCAGGCCCAACGCTTCCATCGCAGGGTGTCGTTCCCTGCTGCCGCTGACAAATGATTCCGATAAGGCTCCAGAAACTATTTTTAGCAGAATTGGCCACCTGTGCAATGGGAAACTTGTCACTTATCAAACAACAAAGTGGAAAATTGTTGGAAGGTGACAGGATATTTTATAGAACCAAATGTTCCAATTTTCACCACATTTCACAAAGTGTTTTCTTCTTGGGTGTTCGTTTCCTTTTCCGAGTCTGATGTTTCTGTTTCGGTGCCTTCTGTCAGTCTTGCTCAAGCCGAGGCATCAGACCACCCCCAGCTTCGTCTCTGACCTCCCACTGACAGCGTCATCATTGTTCTGGAGTCTGTGATTAGGACTCGTGATGGCTGCGTGGAAAACCTTCCCAGGGGAGGGACGTTCATTTGTTCCAGAGTATCATTTTTACTTCAGTGAACACCGGCAGGAATGATTTCAAAGCAGAGCTGACTGTTACTTGAAATTGCCTTTTTTTTTCTTAACAGGTAAAAAGAAAAAAAATTCCCCCTTTAATCATCAAATAAATCATTTAAATAGAATACATTAAAATCTTCTTTATATAAATAAGGCAAAACACTTCCTGGATATGCATACAGGTGATTTAAAAAATCAAAAAAAGTTAAAGGCTGCTGATGACTTTAAGAAATTGCTAGTTCAAGGTCACAAACTCAGACATTTGCAGAAGCCAACCACGTAGCATGATGACAACCCACTATGTGACAATCACAGCTCTCTTTGCCTAGTCGTATACAATACCATCTTAACTTCCTTCCTTATTAAGGGAAACCTGTTTCAGTCTGAATACCAACCGGCTCAGTGAAAATACTCATCTCCCTGAAATACCCTCGCAGCTTAGGCAGGTGTGGTCAGTGAGACAAAAGTATAACTCCACAGTTTGAAATGACTCAGAAAACTACTCAAGACAAAGAGCACAGGTCTGTCATTTAGTCTCTCACCCTTTACTAGCTAGAACACAGTTCTGGTGTCTGGAGACCCGGAAAGTAATGCTGGTGAAGCAGGGGCAAACTCGGACAACAAATGTCCGAACATTTACTGGTATGTAGCAAGCACAGTATGGCTCCTTTCTCATGGGCCTTAAATTCTCCTGAGCAGCGAAAAACAGAATACCAGGCACAACTAAGTTCCCTGATGAAACAAAGGGGGTGGAGGAAGTAAAAGTTCATGCAGGTGTGAAATTATGTGAGATGGGGCAGCCAGGGTAAAGGGGTATCTCCGTGACAGGGTGATGTTTGGAGCAAGGAATTTTTAACAGGCTAAAAAAATCACAGGGCCAACTTATCGAATTTGGAGGAAAACAGTGCTGTAGAGTTCTTTGTGTTGGAGAAAACCTGGAGAAAATGCATTTGCATTGGAGAGTTAAATTGTAGACTAGTACATTAAAAAAAAAATACTGTTCATAAGAGTTAAGCCTCTCAGTCATCTCTGGACAAGATCCAAGTCTTTGGGAAACACTAGCTACAGATTCTCTAGAAGGAAAACCATCAATTGTCACTGAGGCTTCTTGGGAATTAATTGAAACCGACTACTTTGCTTCATATAAATAAACACTTCAAATCAAATACAATGAGGGTCCTAGGTCATGGGGTTCAGTTAGCTAGCCAGCAAAGCTAGGCAAACAAAAAAGAGTGACATATAATAAAAGCTAGAGATACTACAGAAAATGTAGAAAATATAAAAGATAATCTTGGTAAAAATATCATCAAAATGCCTACGATTTTAGAAAAAATAAATCTCTTCTTGGTTGTCACTAAATGCCTGTATTCATTTTCCCCATCTCAGCTCTGCTGTTGCTACTGGTAGGCAGTGTCCAGCGCCCACAGCTTACGGGAGGAAAGGTTTATCTTACCTCAGTTTCAGCAGTTTCCTATTGGGTCGTTGGCAGTCAGCAATCGTGAAAGCATGTGGCAGAGGCCTGCTAGAGAGAAGCTATTAGAGCCTGGAAAGCCAAGAAGCCCGGAGAGTGAGGAAGGGCAGAATTAGCATATATCCTTCCAGGCATGTTCCACTGATCCATCCGTTCCCTTTTAACAAGACCTCACCTCTTAACAGTGTGCAGAAAATCATTGGGTTAACTCCATGATTGAATCACTTTCCAAACATGGGGCTTTGGGGGACATTCCAGATCCAATTGATAACACCTGTCTGCATTTCTCTATTGTCCCACATTTCAATTTCTAAGCACTTATTCTGTGTTTGTGTCTCAGTTAGTAGGATATATATTCCGATGGACCCAATCATGTTCAGCCTCCAATCCTAAATCCCTACTGTTGCCTGTGGCACATGATAGGCGCTGTAGGTAGTATGTTAATAAAGCACATTCAGAACAAGTATTGCACTGTGACAACTAGTGATAGATGTCACTATATATGCATATGCCTGTGTACATCTGTGTTTGTATTTGTCTATGTATACTTCTCTATATAGTAACTGGCACTGTTCTTTAAAGAAAATCTACGTATCGTAAGGCTTAAGAATTTTCACTTAGAAATGTTCTTGAACTAATAGGCTTCATTCTCTAGATGGTTCCAAGGGCTTTTCTTACACATTAATTAACTTTAAATGTAGAGGAGCCTTCTGTAAAACCAGTCTCTATGATAGAAAGTCTAATGAGTCCTATTTCAAGCCATGGGAAGAGTGTTGGATTTTGCTGACTCCAAATCCACAGGTTCTGATCCAGACCATAACCCCCACAACTATCGGCCCACCTGATCATGCTCTGTGAGCATTCTTCCTCACTCACCTAGCTAGCATCAACGTCATGTTACCCTTTGCTGACACAAACAAGAGCAGTTTCCTGTTATATCTTAATGAATGCTTCAAACAAATTTTCCCCAGGGTGTTTTCTTTGATTTCTCTCTACACCAATCTCTGAATGCCTATTGAACTCTAGAGTATAATTCTAATTGTTCGATTAATTCTATTTCATATATCATATGTAGTCAAGCATACAGTAAATTTTTCAAGAGTAGCAAATGTAACCTGAACACAGATCATCTTTCTTGATAGGTAGGTCCTGCAGCACACAGACAGCCTGTCAGGAAGCCAGTAAACCCATCTTAATAGTTTCTCTACTTGCTGTGTTTCATTGTTTCTCTCTTATATACAATCAAAACACCTCTAGAAAAGATGTGAGTCCTCCAAGAGCAACATTTTCTTTAGACTACAAACGTAAGTTGCTAACAAGGTGTTCGTTAACTCCATTATATTTTCTCAAACAAAGATATCCTTTCATTTGACCACATCACTACCATTAAAATAATCAAAAAAATTTGCACAGATGTAACATTTTCCTGTATAAATTTTGAATTCTCAAACTTTCTAACAAATATTATATCAAAGTGACCTCGTTAGGCATCACATCACACATTACAGTTGATTGACCTAATTCTCCAACTTTCTTCAATTAGGAATTTTCTTTATTTTTCTCTGACCTTTATGATCTTGACACTCATGAAAGCTATAGGCCAGGTACTTTGTAGACTGTCCCTCAATTTTGGCTTTCTGATAGTTCATTCATTCACTTTATCCCTTCAGTAATATCACAAAAATGATGCGGTTCTCCTCAGAGTGCATCCTAGAAATGTTTTTTTTTTTCCATCACCAATCATATCTGTTGAGACCACTTGAGCAAACTCTTATCTGCCAGACTTCTGAATCACAAACTCACTCTAATTTTTGTCCCAAATTTCTTACGAAAAGGAAACTAGATTAATCCTACCTTTTCAATCATGATATTTTTGTTCCCAAAAGTTCCCTGGTGTGTGAGTTTATAGAAAAGAACAAAATTCTATTTAAATACTAGTGCTGGTAAAATTTTACAAAGGAAATATGTGTATATTTTCATAACAATACTTTAAAACACTAAAATAATATTTTACATATATTAAAACAGTAATGAAGGATGCTGCTTGCTATGTAGTCATGCGTGATTGATACCTGATGTCCTGTATGGAAGAACAGAGATCTCACAGCTGGCCCCGTTGATGGCAGCAGGAAGTAAGCACGAAGGAGGCACAGCAACAGAAGTCTCTCATTCTTTGGGTCTTTTCATGCTCGGTGTTTCTGTGTTTGCTCCAAACTTTTAATGTGGAATGTTAGCTGTAGGAAGTACATGAGATGCTCTGGTCGTCATGTGCAACTGATACCATGGATGGTGCTCGCTACTTGACTTGACATTTAGGCTTCAGGTTAGACATTCTCCTTGAAAACACCTGGTTATCATTCACATTAAGTTGCAGTAAGTCAGGTAAGCCTCCATTGAAAGCAAATTACAATTTGCTTACACGGTCTACCTAAAAATTACTCATCAGCTCCATTTGCTCATCCATTTAGACAGCTCTGTTGTGCTCCAGCATGCCTTTTAACATACTTGCTGTGTGTTCTTGCCATGTAACAGTTGTATAGTTTGAGTTTGGGGAATTTCCTGACACCCTGCTCTCTCTAACTCCATTTAATCAGTAGTCTTCTGTCAACTCTAGCAATAAGAAGGAAGAAATTGCAAAGTAAAACTTAACGTACATTACATTATATCAAGTCAGTAACGATCGGTATAGTAATATTTCAATATAAAAATAATATGCTGTGTAATGTTTCATATGCAAACATATTAATACATAATTATTGTATTTCATAATAGAAGAAAAGTGCACTAATAAACTTATATGTCCTCATAATTTATAACCTTATAAATTTAAATGAGTTAAAGCTTTATATATACAATTGAATCACAAAATTACAAAGTGTAAGTGAAAATAAGAACAGAAAGATTTCTCTAAGCACGGCAGACACAAGGAAAAAATCTGTAAATCTGACCTCATAAAACTTATTATTTCCTATAGTAAAATGTACAGTAAATAAAGTCAAGGAACAACATGGGAAAACATTACAACATGTTTGGAAGACAAAGGTTTAATATACATGGTATAAAAATACACACACACACATACACACACACACACACACACACACACATATAGTGTGTGTAATTTTAATAAACTCTACAGGTAACAATTATTAAGTTCAATTACTTTTTGTAGTTCTGAAGATTGAACCCACAGCCATGGGCATGCTAGCCAAGTGCTTTACCACTGAGCTATGTCACCAGACCCCTTTAACTCTATTTTTAAAAATTAATTTGTAAAAATAAAAATTACATCCAACAGGAACAAAACAAGCCAAAATATAAATAAATACAAATTAGATAAAGAAAAACTCAAGCTGTCTGTGAACACAAAAACGTTTTCATTCATAAGTGATTAAATACAAAATTCAAAGAATGATAAAATAATTTAGGCACTCTAAGTCCAGATTACTAATGATGAAAAAAGTTGGATAATATCCAGAGTGGAAACAAGGATGTACATGTTTTCTACTTGTCTCTAAGCAAAAGCTGCAGGTATATATTGCTTGAAAAAAATGTTTGAACACTATAAAGCATGCGATCTATACTGAAAAGTAGAATTTTTACCAAGAAATGAAAACTAAAGAATTTGCACTTGTGACATTAGAAAGTGGTATTTGTTCCCATCTATATGATCTGATCATTCATACCAAGAAGAAAGTAAGTTGTTAAATATATATATATAAATATTTATATATATTTATGTATATTAAATAAGCTGATATATATATATATATATATATATATATATATATATATATATATATAATTTGAAAGAAGAATGGTCAATTTTAAAATGATTATTGGTTGCTCCCCTAGTGACAGATAATGACTGTGAAGTCATTAACAGTCTTGGCCATTAAAGAAAAAACTTTTGATTAGATGTGCTCAACAAGAACTGTACGAATACAAAGTTGGGCCAAATCCTTCTGCTGCTGTATATTTATTCTAGCTCCAGACTCTCCTGACCGTCGTGGCTTTTTAATGCATGTTTTAGATCTCTTCAGTGGTCAGCTCTTTCAGATATTGGCCTGTAAGCAGGTATTTACTTTTCAGATCAACTTTAGAATCATTTACTTGTGGTCTAGAAAGAAAACAAAATACCATTAGATTCTTATTAGGATCAAATTGGCATATGTTAATTAAAAATCTGACATCTTGGAAGCAGTTATCCACACTTCCAGACTTATTTTATATGCTTCAAGAAATTCCAATGTTTTATTCATGCAGGAGATCTCGTGCCTTTCTTGAGACTCGGATATTTTGATTTTGTTTCCATTGTACTGAGACCAATTATTGTTAAAATGGAATAAACAGAGCTTTGTAAATTAATGTTTTAATACTTTCTTTGTTCAACTCTGAGGACTTCTGATATTTCTTCACCTTTCCTGTTATCTGGGAGATCTATTGACAATCAAGATCCTAAACACTAATACTTGTGTCTCCTTTTCTCCTTCTTGTGACTTTTTTTCTTTTTTGTTTTCTCAGGCGTTGATGGGCTTTTTAAATGTTATGCTAAATACAGTGATGGGCATAGAGGAATCCTTGACTTGTTCTTTGCTTTAATGAAAACTTTCTAATTTAATAAAAAACACTGGTTAAATTCGACTATTTCCTTACTCATCAAAAAAATACATAACCACATGACGAAATTTGAACTGAACTAGTTATGAAATTTTATCAAACTACTCAGAGAACAGCATGCTTTTCTTTATTGATTTATTAATATGATGAATTATATAAGTAGGGAGATTTCCAAATATTAGTATAATAAAGCATTCTTGAGTGAAATTTACAATGTCATGGTTTATGGTACTTTAATGTTACGCCATATTATAATATGTATAGATGCTAACAATACAATGTGCATTATTTGTGCAGTTTCCTTTGTATGCGTGGTATTTCAATTCCCAGGAATTTACATGGAATTTAAAAATGATTTTTCAGTGCCATGTGTAAAGAAACCATTGAGGCACTGAAAGATTTAGCCACGTAATGACAGAATTTGGCAGTAGCATCTTTTCCTATCTGCAAGTTCCTATAAGTCTTGGTTCCTTCCTCACGCTCTGACCACACTCTTCAGCCACTTCAGCCTCCAGAATACAAATCACTCATGTACTTAGAATAATGAAAAATCTTCCGGATAGAGTTGTACTACCCAATTGACACTGATCTTTTCCTTCCCAAATTATCTTGCTAGCTGCCAGCAGTAACTTTAAAGCACACATCACCGCCAGTGTTCAATATTGGCATACACAAACATTTCATAAGCTACTCTGAAGGACAAAGAAAAGAATATTGGCAACCAACCAACGCATTGTGTTGTGGAGCCAAGAATGTGATTCTGGACCACATCCACTGCGGTTTTCTCTTCACAGTAATTTGTACAATTTGGAAAGCAAGGCTATAAAACTCTGTGTGGGAACAGGTTATCCAAGGTAACAACCCCTCTGTCAAACAAGAAGCAATATTAATAATCGTAGATTTATAAGAGATACTGTGTTACCAGTTTTTAAAGCTAATAATGAAAATAGAAAGTTGTTTGATATTCTTTTTAGTTTATATTTGTGTTTATTGCATATAGTTGTAGAAATGTGTATGTAAATTATATGCATGCTTAATAATGTTTTGTGTTATTCAGCTTGTACAAATCATTTCATTTACATATGCCTAAAATACCCAGCTATTCATATTTTAATGGTGTGAGCAAAAAATAAATAAAAACTCTGACTCACCTAAAAACTAGTTTTAGTAGAAATACTTTATATTCAGCTACTGTGGAAAAGCCTTGCCTGCAAAAGGCAAAGTGTACAGTTTAAATGAGAGACAGTTATAGTAATTTATAATTTTATCTGTTCGAGATGGTCATTTGTTATCCTAGATTCTCAGAATCCAAGAGTTTTTACTGGATAGGAATTTTTGTTTGCAATCACGTCTCTGGGTTTTCAATTTGAAAGTTGAGTAAGGTAAAAATGGGAGCTAAAACTCATGCCCAAGTAGATGGCAATGAGAGTTTCTGCCACAACTGCTTTAAGCAAAATTATAAAACAAGGTAAGTTTGTCTGTCCGCAATGGTTTTCTCTTGTAGTTAGCTGTTGAGGGCTACTTCACATGGATAAATCCTACTTTTTAACCTTTTACCATCTTATGAAAATCTTCCCCATGTTCTCTCTCTCACTTTTTTTTTCACTGCTTCTGAATTTGTTGTGCCCAGATTGCGAGACCCCAAGGAAGACCCCAGGAGCTGTACCGATGTAAGCACAGGAGAGTCTGTACTGCAAGCTCGAGCCTGGGCGTTCCCACCCAGCACAGTGGAAAGAAAGGGAGAATCCCAGAGCACAATCCACACTCAAATTTTATAGGCAAAAACCACAAGATTGTAACAGAAACCATTCAAGTTATTTATCACAAAACTGATTGATTAACACACAGGAAGGGTCCAGGGGAAAGTCTCTATCACTTAAAGTTGACTGACTCTTTGTTTCACAAGAGACTGCCTACCTGGTGATGTTTTCCAGAACCCAGGGACCCGGGTTTAGCCTTGAGCGACATACCTTTTCCCAATTCATAATTGTTCAACAGCTACCTAGCTTCCAGGAAACTTAAACCCAGACCTTTCCAGGAACCTGAGACTTTAGGCCTGCCTCTTGAAAGAGATGTTTAAGGCCTGTCATGGAGTCTCCGTGGCTTGGAGCTTTCAGATTCAAAAAGTAAAGTTGAAATTTTATGTTCATGCGACTCTGTCCTACAAAAGCACCAGGGCTAAACCTCACTGGAAGGGGAGATTAATCACTGTTGTCCTTCTTCAGCCCCTTGACGCTCCTTTTGCAAAGGAAATGAATTGTTAACTCAAGGGGAGGAATAGAGAGTCACCTGAAAAGGAAAAGTAGAGTTTGAGGAAAGAAAATAGAAATCAGCTCTTCCTAGAATCCTTGAAAACTCCTTGGTTGTCTATCACTTTGCCTATTTTCAAGAATTTATGGCACACATTTTTTATTTTTAAAAATACAATAAAATAACATTCTCTAGTATTTTTTGATTGTCTTAGTGGAGAAAATTGACCAAAGATTTCATCTCTGTTCTCTTTATATTTTCATCAGAGACAATTGCATTTTGGTGATATTTTGGCAATTCTGCACCACTCACGGAGTACACTGAAAAACACAGCAAA
The DNA here is from genome assembly GCA_004027205.1 of Ctenodactylus gundi. Lineage (NCBI taxonomy): Eukaryota > Metazoa > Chordata > Mammalia > Rodentia > Ctenodactylidae > Ctenodactylus > Ctenodactylus gundi. Next base: position 61,528 of record PVKB01006099.1, on the reverse strand, counting down.
AGGGGTGCCTTGAAACTATTTTAAAATTCTGTATCTCAAAAAAGGTGCTATCCTTGATTTTTTTTCTTTCTAATATACTGAAAGTCAATTTCCTTGTCCCTAACAAAATACCAGATACTGTTAACAAACACAGGATGGGGAAGGGAACCATTCAAGAGAAATCATGGACAAACTACAGTAGCATAGATGCGGGAAAAAAGTCTTTTTTTCCCCATTTTATTGATATGTATATATGAAATACACAATGCTTACATTGAACTTGAGTATTTTATGCACACACACACACACATGTATATATCACATCAAATTACAAATCTTTCTCTTCTCCCTTTTGACCCTCCCACACCTCCTAGTTTCCACTATCCCCCTATTTAGTTCTATGAAATGACTATAATCTGGGTATCTCATATTAGAAAAACCATTTGATATTTCACCTTCTACATCTGACTCACTTTACTAAACATTATGGTCTCAAGTTGTCTCCATTTACCTACAAAAGTCTCCAACCTATCTGTGTCTATAGATGAGTAGTATTCTATTGTGTATAAATACCACAATTCATATATCCATTGGTCTGTTGATGGGTATTTTGGTGTCTTCCATATTATAGCTATTGTTAGTTGTGCTGCTGTGAACATGGGTCTACATGTACCTCTGTAAAATGATACTTTTAAATCTTTTGGAAAAATTCCCAGAAAAGGTATCACTGAATTTAAGGGAATATTTATTTTCTGTCATTTAAGGAACTTCTATACTACCTTCCATAGTGGTTGGACCGGTTCACATTCCCACCATCAGTGTAAGAGGATACCTTTTTCTCCACAGCATAGCCAGGAATGATTGCTATTTGAGGACTTAGTACAGCCCATTCTCTTTGGGGTTAGGTGGTAAATTAGGGATGTTTTATTTTTATTTCTTTAGCAGCTAAAGATGTTGAACATCTTTTCATGTATTTACTGCCCACTTGAACTTCTTCATTTGAGAACTGTCTATTCATTTCCTTTGCCCATTTTTAATAGGGTCTCTGATTTTGAGAAGTCTATTTTTCTTTAGTTCCCTTTACATTATAGTTATTAGCCTTCTATCCAAGGTATAGGCAGTACATGTTTTTTTCCTTCTGTTCTGTAGGTTCTGTCTTTACTTTATTAATAATTTCCTTTGCATAAAGAAACTTTTTCATTTGAAATAATCCCATTTGTTAATTCTCAGGGTTATTTCTTGTGCTTAAGGTATCCTATTAAGAAAATCCTTGCCCATACCTATAACTTTTAGATTTTTACTTAATTCCAGGAGATCGTTTCAGTTTTAATATCGAGGTCTTTGATTCACTTTGATTTAATCTGAGTACACCGTGATAGGTGTGTACCTACATTTATTTTTTTGCATGTGAATATTCCATTTTCCCAGCACCATTTGTTGAAGAAGCTGTCCTTTTTCCAGTGTGTGCTTTTGGCTCCTTTATTAAAGATCAGGTAGATGAGGGTACTTCATATTTAATTTTTTGATGAGCTGTTGTGGGGAGAATATTCTAAGAGGCATAGATGGGAAATCAACTAGCTTTAGGAAAAATGGATTACTAATTCACATAAATAATCAGTAGAAATAAATGAAGATGAAAATTTAAAAATTGCAAGATACAATCAAATTATGAACTCCAAATATGTATAAATAAAATTATTAACCAGAAGACATTATTCACAAATTAATTCTCATCATTTTATTCCAAGAAAAGTTCCATGGTAGTAAACTTTTTCCCAGTCTGTCTTTCAACTATTCACTATAGTCTTCTTTATTTGAATAATCTGACACTGATCTAATTTATCATTACAAATGAGTGAATACCGCTGATATCTTTGATTAGGCTAAGTCTAATAAGTAGGAGAAAACCCAGCCTAATGTGGGTTATCTAGCTAACACATAATTTTTTGATGTTTGTCATTCAAGAGATTTTAGGGAGAAGACCGCATCTTTAGCACTGATTGGACTCTTCTAATGAAATGTTTCAAAATAACTTTGGGGGTTTTAAGAAGATTTTCACCCTGTCCAAACATTCCAGTGAGGCCTTAAAATTATTCATTTTGGGGATAGAATAATAAATAAGAAAAGTCCTTATATTTCCAATTCTGAATTGTCCTTATTAGAGTTGGGAGTGAATTTGAAGCAAAGAAGTGTGAGAAGGTACAAGAGCTGTTCTCAGTAAGTTAGCAAAGGATTTTAAGTAAAAATGTGCCAGGCTAGGACAAATATGTTTCTTTAAATTAAAAAAAAATAAGTTATAGCTGTACTCAAATAAGAGACAGTGGAAAAGAATCCCACACAGCAAGTATGAAAGTCAAGTGTGTTGGGAAGAATGGGAGCAAGAGCTGAACTTTTGCAAAGATTTTCTTTGTTTCTACTTAATTTGTTTTCTTTTTGGTTGGCAGTTGGGATTTTTTTCTTATCATGCACACTCAAGGGAAATTTTCTCAAATGGTTTGTGTGTCTTGGAAGGATATTTTTAGCACTGAATTTTAGGGAGGCTGTGCTCCAAAATGTATAGAAGATTATCCAGGAGTATGTCTCCCGGAGATAGGATTCATGAAGCAACAATTCAGAAGCTACTTTCCACTACATTTTCTTGGTATTTCCATTTGACTTCAAACAAGAGCTGTTGTAAGAATATTTTCTTTCTCTAATGCAAATTTCAATTAATACTACTACAGAAAGTAAATTGAATATCATAAAATCCAGAAGTGTTAATTTGAAAAACTAAAAGACCAAACACATCTGAAGGATGCGACTTCTTCTCCACCAGCTATGTGACTGTGAACAATTGTTTAGCACCTGTGTGGCTCAGCATTTCATCTCTAAAGTGAGAAAATTAAGGACACTTACCTCATCTGGTACCAGTGAGCATTAGGTTAAATAACTGGTACACAAGTGCTTGGCATATAAATGGGCCCATCCTACCTGATCAATTATTAGTATGGAATTGATATGTATGACTTTGATCATTAGAGTCAAAAGTGCTAGAAAAAGCAGTCCTTTCCCATGTTCCAAATCTCTATTACTTTACGGCTTATAGTTTTCAAGGAACTCAGGATAGTTAATAAATAAAAATTTCTAATCCTAAGTGGTTTTTCTTTAATTGGGAAATATGAACTTACTTTTCCCCAGTGGAACATAATTAAAATTCACTTTATAAGCATATTTTTGTCTAAGTCTTAATAAAAATAATTCTCCTGTGTTATAAATCTCACCTTGAAATTTCAAGTTTCAATTTGCCAAAACCAATCAAAAAGCAATTATCATAAACAGCCAATCACCAATGTGAACCAAAATGAATCATCTATCATCCAGCAGTAAGTGGATGATAGATGATTTACTGTAAAGTAAGTTTTAAAAATATTTTTATCATTTTGTTTTAAGATAGAGCAATTGCAAATAAATTCAGCAGGTATAGCTCCTTAAGAATAGATTACTACCTTTTAAAAATTATTTTTGAAGATTTGATGTCCATAAAGGACACTAATAATTTATAAGTATTTATAATATTCCCTAAAATAAAATAATAAGTATGTCGATGTCCTTCACCTGTCTCATTTACAGTAACAGCTATTGCTCAGTTACTTTTCAGATACTATACCCAGAGTGCTGAAACTTTTCCAAAATTTTTATCCCCAAAATTTTCAATTAAAACTTTGATACCATTAGATTCTGTACATCGTTTTTTTTTTCCTTGTCTTGTACATAGAAGGAAAACAATACATTAACACGCAGGGGACAAATAAATGAATGAGAGGACTTGAAGTGTTCAAAGTCTGTTTAAATTTCAAAATTACTGAGGTCTGCCCTCTTGCCCACAGAGGTCTCAGAAATATTAAGAAATTTCCATGTTCAGGATAAAAGGAAATGGTAGTACTTCTATTATTATTACAGTTCATCATCATCACCACCTGCCTGGATTGAGTGCTATCTTCCTTTCTTCATACCTCACGAGGCCCCTCCAAACTTTAGTTGTTTTAGTCCATCCACAACCCTTTGCAGTACCCCGTCGTTATTCTCCAATTATTTCATCTGAAGTGATCCCAAATGTCCATATATGCAACTCACCCGTTTCCCATCAAGAAGGAAAGGAGCAAGAGGTAAATAGGTGATAGTAAAACTTGAAATGAGATGGACGGTCGTAGCTGTGAGGCTAGGGGATGGATTACAACACGGCTAGCATTTCATAGTACTGCTCTTCAACGTTTATATATGGTAGCTCACTGTGCTGTACTCGCATGTACACATCACGTCATAGATCACTGCGATTAAGTTGTGTATTCATGTTCCCACTTCGAAAAGGGACACGATTCTATTTTATTATTTTTTTTCATAATGATAAAAGAGCTGGGTCTTGGTACTTTGCCTTTGGTGCTCCTTAGCATTCCCAACACAGAGGACACAAGTGGCCAAGAAGGCAATAAAGTTCGTGTTATAACTAATCACTGAACATTCATCTTGAGAAGGTATTGGTCAGCCACAAAGCTCTGGTTGAGTTTGAAGGGACTATTTTTATTACCTTCTATATGAAGCCAGAATGTCTAGACAATGGGTGAAACTTGGATCCTTTTCCACAGCTAGTCACATGGATAAAGATGGTCGTGTCTCGGGGTACATTTGAAAAGAAGGGAAAAGCAATGGGTACTTGTGGTTTAAATGCTAAAAGTAATAATGACCTTGTCCAGCATTACTCCTGGTGTTGACAGCCTAGAAAAATGTGTAGGGTGTGGTCTGCAAATCTTCCTTTATAAACACAAATGGCCACAGGGGATTAGAGAAGCATCTTTTCCTCCCAACTCACAATTGTTGAGTTCTTATTAATTGTCAAACGGTTCTAATCAATTCATCTGCTTTATTTCATCCAATGTGCATAATCACCCTTAGGATGAATGCTACCATTATGACTCCATACAATACAGAGATTGAGGGATAATGGAGTTACATAACTAGGCTCACAATGCTTATCACAGCAGACTGACATTCTTGTGACAGCCTGACTGCAGTGGCCACTCTTTCTAAAACTGGCACTTCATCCATTTGGCAAGTGGTTGTCAGGTGGCTTTGATGCATATGAGCTTCATTTGTCAATTTCCACTGTGTCTACCCTGGCCAGTCTAGGGCTTTATTTCATCATTCACCTAATAAATTTATTAAGGATCTCCCACTTGCCAACTACCTCATGAAACGCAAGGGAACTAAGACCGAGCAAGGAAGTAAAAGGCCCCGTTGTCACTGAAGCATGTTTTGAAAGAAGACAGGGAAATCAATCAAGGAAAGCAATGATGTCTAATAAAGCTTCCTGCATATCAGAAATCCCAGGTATCATATGGTGCTCAGCAGCAGCCTCGAAACTTGTTTACATTGCTAAGAGGTTATTATTCTTAAGATGCATAGAACAGTCTTTTCGGAAACACCTGAATAGCAATAATCCTGCTAGGTACCCAGATGGCTAGCACATCCTCCATAGGAAAAAGAACCTCGTGGGCTAAGAGCTTCACAATAAACACAGTAGAAGAAAGCAAGCATGATTAACGGGAGCAGGCAAAACTGGAGGCCTTGATTCTACTCATGGCATTGAAGCCTCTTCCATAAAATTTCTTGATTTTGTTTGTTTCCCAGGGCAAAGGTGTTTAATGTATGTGGGAATCAGAAGATCCCTCTCCCATACCTACCTGGGCTGCCTATATGCTCACAATGTTGTAAAATGAGGGAATTAAATGAGGCAATCTTAAATAATTATTATCATCATCACTAATGATGATATTAATCTTTTGAGAAAGCTGATGAAAATCAGCATTTTTATTGTGTTTTGCTTTGACTATCTGAGCTTTAATTACCTGTTAATACCAAAAACTTTCTCTTTTCCCCCATTTTATTGATCTGTATAAGCGCAAATTTTAATGAATTTGAGCATTTTATACACCTATGTATCTTGTCAAGGTGACAAGGACTTTCTCACTCTCCTTTTATCCCTCCCTCTACCTGCCCCTTCCTTCCTCCCCACCCTACCCCCCTGTTCCACTTTGTTTTTTGTTTTAAGTTCCATGAGATAGTTGTAATCTGGGTTTCTCATATCAGAGAGACCATTCGATGTTTCACCTTCTGCTTCTGACTCACTTCACTAAGCACGATGTTCTCAAGTTTCTTCCATTTGCCTGCAAAATCCTCCATGCTGTTGGACTTTATAGATGCATAGTATTCCATTGTGTTTAAATACCACAGTTTGTGTATCCACTGGTCTGTTGATGGGTATTTTGGTGACTTCCATACTTTAGCTATTGTTAGTTCTGCTTCTGTGATCATGGCATACTTTCATCCTTCTCAGAAATATGTTTATGGAATCACTTCTGGAATTCTTAAGAAAGTCAACATCTTAGCATTCCAGGTTGTTTCCATCTTCAAGATTTCCCATCCTGATAAAAGCTGTATTTCTTCTCTGGGCATGCCATTTGTCATTCTACTCAAACAGGGCATAATGTCACCTGCCTGCAACCCCACCACTCTGAGAAGATGATACTGGAAGATTAGAAGTTTGAGCTTAGCCTGGGAAAACTGTCTCAATATAAAATATGAGACAAAAAGGACTGGGTATATAACTCAGTATAAAGGCCCTGAGTTCAAGCTCCAGTACTGCTAACTAATAAATAAACAAATACCTGAAGTACGAACCATGAATTTCCAGTGTCCTTAATTCTCAAGTTATGAAGGTGATATGGATGGTTTCAAGATGCTGGTCCTCATCTGCAAGAACTAGTGAAACTTCTTGTAAAAATTTTTTTAAAAAATTATTCATTCCACAACATCAACAGGGTTGAAATTAGGGTAAGCTGAGCTTGGATGATAAAAATCAAACAGACAAACAAACAAACAAACAAAAAAACTTCTAATGGAGATCCATTGTTATTGAGGTTGTGACAAAATGCATAGATTAAAGTTGTCTCAAATTTTTTCTAAGTTCACCATTTGTGAAATAGGTCTGCCCCTTGATAAAACTCATACTTTTGCTTAAATTCTGCACAAATGTTAGTGTTGTCTTCCTTTCCTTCTCCTTTTTTAATATTCTTAAACCTCACCTAACTATTCTGAAAGGATCCATAAAATGCACTAGAAACTTAAGTCAGAACATTCCCTCCATCTTCACAAACCAAATCTTGTCCATGCAATTTTCTTTCTATTCAGAGGGAGAGTCACAGTACTCAGCTCCCATCCCTTCAGCTGTAGGGACTTATATGGAAGCAGCCAGACTCTGTTGCTGGGGACGTAGGTCAAAATCCTAGCTATTCTGCTCGCTTGCTCTCTAGGCTTGATCACACGATTATGTAAAATGTCTGTGAGCCTCAGCTTCTATGATCTTCAAAAGGAAGTGATAATGGTAGGCTTGTCCCTCAAGAATTACTGTGAGGATGAAATGAGCTACAATGTTTGGAGTGTGTAGCAAACCATCCTCAGATACAAGTTTGTAATTGTTATCACCACTATCCAACTTTACCTGTGGCCATGCGACTTTAAGTTGCAGGAAGAGGCTGACTTTGTCTCATTACATTTTGAAGGACAAACCTTCTCTAGCCACCATCTCTGAATCTTCATCAGAGAAGTAGGATTCTTGGTTCTGGAGCTCCACTTGAATCCCACAATCCCAAAGCTTTCTGCATGTCCTGGCTCAACTTTTCACGTTCCTTTGCTAAAGCAGTTCTGCTCATGGTTTGAGTACTATTTCCCTCAACCAGTCACTCAAATTTCTCACAAGTCAACAGCACCAAAATAATGCTCATTTCCTTTGAATTTTAGGGGTTTTTTTGTATGTCTTCCTCTAAGAAAAAGTTTATTTCAATGGACTGTTATTACCCTTATTTAGACTTAAATAAAAGTTTCTTGTACACAGTCACAAAGATTTCTGGGAAATTTTATTTTTGTTTAAACAATATATAATTTGTCATAATGTTTTCAGTCATAACAGGGAATCCTGCAATTGAATCTCTAGTAAGTTGGTACTGACAATCTTGACAATATGCTCTAATTTACATCTCTCAGTAAAAGCTGGTAATTTAGGCTGGTGTATGGCAAGAGTAGGTGGACTTTTATTGGGTTTCTCACCAGAATAATGGGATTAGCAAGACAGATATCACATACTCCCATGTGATTTACAACTTTGTGTTTAGAGCACACTATTTTTAAAAAAAACTAGTTATGACTAATTTCATCTCAAATCACCACAGAATCCAATCTTAAAAACAAACACATGTAATATTCACTAACTAATCATCAGCCCGAAATAATATCCCTGAATCATTTAATGAACCCAATAAACTGGGAAAAGAACCTATAAACGAATCCTTCCTTTTCAAACAAACAAGCAAATGAACAAACATAAACAGAACATTACACCAATTCACAGAACAGTTAGGACACATAAAATATTTTACACAGAAACGAATGCTACACTTCCACATGCTAGCTCATTTACTTCCTTCTTGAACCTTGTAACTCTGTCAATACAGCATCGTTGCTGTGTGTACACATTTTTCCACCAGAACACAATACAATGAATTCCTTTTATTAAAGGGACTGGCTTCAGTGGAGGAAGCTTTCCAAACCAGGCATTTGTTTTCATCACCAGGGCTGAAGAAAACACTTTGTTAGTTCTTGCTAACTAGCCCTGCCACACTCGTGTAATGTGAGCATATATCTGCTTATCTTTTCTAATGGAAAAGCAATGTGCTCTTGAGGTGTCTGAGTGAAGTCAATGACTTTTGAGGTGGTACAAAAGATACTAAATCATTGTTTTAAGCATCCAGCTATTTCTCTGTCAGCTCTTTGGAGAACGTCTGGCTGTATTTTTTCTGAGTTTAAAATAGTTCCACAGGTAATAGCCTGCTTTCCTAATAAGGAGTCCTATTTCAACAGAGACGTGATTTCATCTCAGTGATCTAGCAGTGAGATTGGTTAGGAATTGTGAGTCAACATGCACATGCAAAGGAGTCAATGAAAACCCTATTTTTTCCACAAGAGACATAAGCGATTGCCTCACCTAAAATATCTTTACTCTCTAACCAGAAGTCAAGTCTATTTAGCATGTACAGTTTTTTAGATTCCTGATGAAATTGCAAATTTTGATTGTGTTACAATTAGGTCTAAGTACAGAAACTTGACCTTTATACCTAAAATGTGATTCTAACAAGACTGAACATATCTAATAATTTAGCAGGGCCTAAGTATTAAAAGTCAATAAAAGATTGAGAACTTCCTGGGAGATCTCTCATGCTGGTAAGACAGAACCACCCAGGAGGAATTTGAATTTTAAAAGAAGCCCTTGGCAGAGGGTAAAGGCTTCATCATAAACATATTATAATTCTTGGCACTTGAATTTTTCTCCCATCTCAGCTCTACCTAGACTGAGCAGAAATTTCACACCTAAAAGCTAAAAGAGCTTCCTCACAGACCCTTGTTGGGCCAGCTAGAAAAAAAAAAATAAAAAAATAAAATAAAAGGCCTGTAATAACTTGGCTTACTTTGGGACTCTGAGTCCATTTGAGCCAAGTAGACAAAGTTTAAGAAACTAGATTGCATTTTTAAAATGTTGTACTAAATTGAAAGCTGTACGTGGCTTAGAGAATTGCCTTTTTCTCTCATTCTTTTGTCTTCTGTAAGTAGTATTTATGACTAAAATATTTTTTCATGTAAGTTCTGATTCTCTCAAAAAATGAGGACATTTTGTTCTGTAGATTCAAGGCCTACTAGAAATAGGCCACAGTCGGGAAACTCAGGAACCAGGGCCCCACATACCTACTCACTATAGAGTATCTCGTTACTAAAAGTCATTTGACATTCAAAAGTTAGTTTATTGTACTTCTAACTTTCAATTTAAGCAAAAAAAGTAAAGTGTCATTCAGTGGAATTAAGCTGTGTTGACCTATAATTACAAATCAATGTCTTGCCACCTAGACTTTCTACTCTGTTTAACATTCATGCTGATCACAAGTGTATCCCATAAATTATGATAATGTTTTGGCTCTGAAATCAATCTGGTAGATTTTCCATACAGAACTTCATTTTTCCATTTATCTCAGGACTGGGTATGAAGGGAAGGCTCAAGTACAGCCAATAGCGATACATAGAAGGGGCCAACTTGCCACATGACGTTGCCTATCTTACATCAACATCAGCAATAATCACTCATTTTCGAGCATATTGCATACAAAATGGGCATTATGAATGCTTTGCACCATAAGCAAACAACAGTGCCTTATCATAAGGCAAATGATTAATACTCCCACCTCCAAGCTACCTTCAGCACAACTGGGAGGCCTCTGAAGACGTGTTAAATACCTGTCAACACCTTCTGCTGTGATTATTGCAAAAAGAAGATAATGGTGAAAGTACCAAGTTTTCTTTCATCAGGGGTAGTAGATTCATGAAGAGGGGCTGGGTCACAGGAACATAAATTAGCAAGAATGCCTGAGAAGTCAGTGAACTTATAACACGTGTAAAGTCATTCATGTTTTTATGTATGTATTCATACAAGAGGTATTTGTGAGAAAAAAAGGACTCGGACTCATGCCCATGAAATATTCATCAAGGCTGAGAGAGCAGAGAGCAGGCTCCCGAGCAACAAGGGTGCTGCTTCTTTTAGAAGAGTTCGAATTCTTTTGGAGACATGAGAGAAATTATTTCGCAGTATCAGGTGGTTCTGATACCCACGGTGGGGAGCAGAAACAAGGAACAGGAAGGAAGACTTTGTGGGTAAACAGGGAGGGAGGAAACATGTGGGAGGGAGGCCCACTTCAGAAGTGCTCTTTGAAAGGCTGACTTCTGCTGAGTGAGGAAGGAAGGGAAGGACTGAGACATGCACAAAGGGAAAAATTTTCCTGACAGAAAGAAGAACATGCATGTTTTCTCTGACAGAGAACTGAGGTAGGCTTTGGCGTGGGAAACAACATGGGAAAGCAGCGGAATGGGAAAACGGGCGATAGACCGCTTAGGTAGACTGAGGCAAGCGCAAGCTTCCACCACAGAGAAAGAAAACCAAACCTGACAAAGTGGCATAGTTAATAGAAAAATACAAACATATAACCTTTCCTACATGGGGCCTCACAGAAAAGCAGTAGCATATTCTTATGTCGTTTCTTGAAAATACTGTAATCAACAACTGCTATTTAGTTATTTAATTTTATGTAAATATATTCTGGATTCAGACTCTGTCATTTTGAATCACTTACCATCTGTGACTTTGGCTAATTATTTAAACTATAACTCAGTTTCCAAATCTGTAGTCGTGGATCATAACAGAGCTTAGCAGTGATCTCTCTCATGAGTGTAATTGCAAACATATGGACATACATAAGCTAAAAGATAGCAATCATATTCATAATAATGCATTTTAAAATTAGGGGTTTTTCAAGAAAATTGAAAAAAAGCAACTGAAGAGATAGTCTTTATATGACATAATTTAATAAATAGAAAATACAGCAAATTTTATTTGTATTAATATGTAGAAATTTAAGGAATAATGGATACATAAATTCTTAAATATTAGCAATATTTCAAATAAAACCTTTAAAAAGATCCCTCTTGTTATAGTACCAAAATATCAAGTATGTAAGAGCAAATCTTACAGAGTGAACTTGGCTTCTGGACAGTACACTACAGAACTTTACTGGAGAAATTAGGGAAGACTTAATTAGGGAGATGCTATATTAATTCTTTAGAAGAATTCAATACTGCAAAAAATGTGAATGTTTAGAAGATTTTTGTATAGAGTTAATGCATACTAATCACAATGTCAACAGGAATATGCCTAGCAATAATTGGTGAATGTTGAAGTATAGAAGACAAAAAAAAAAAAACAAAACAAAATAGAACTATAATTCTGAGGTGACGGTACTGTTAGATTTCAAGACTTGTTTTTAAAGTGCGCTAATTAAGTTCTATTCTATCCCATATACAGTTACTTGTTTTACTATAAAGGTGCCAGAGCACGATGAGGGAGTAAAGGATGTCTTTTTAATAAGTGATTCTTAACCAAATAGGTAACAGTATGGAAAAAATACACATTTAAATGTTTATCTCAAGCCATGCATGAAAATCCACTCCAGAAAGATTAATAAGTCTAGCTGAATAGCAAGCAATAATTTAAAAATCTTCATGATTTTGAAAAAGCAAAATAAAACAATAGTCATATTTCTTGTATTCTGAAACCAGCTTAGGGCACCAGAAATGGGGCAGCTTGTCTATTGATACAGGTTAGATCCAAACTACCCCCCAAAAGAACCAGAGGTGGGGCTTTTAGAAGGTGATGGATACTAGGGCATTATGCTAATCCACAGAGTTGTTCATAGCAAAATGTGTGGTTAGGAGCTGGAGAGTGCTTGGCAGATGTGGGTCAAGACGGGTGTGCCCTGGAAGGCGACATTCTCACTCCTGTATGCCCTCTTTATTTGCTTTTCATTTCCTGTCTGCCAAGAGGTGGACAACTTTTCTCTACTGTGCTCTTCTTTGAAGCTATGTCTTCTTTGGGACCACTAACCATGGCCTAAATCTTCTGAAATCACAAGCCAAAACAAATTTCTCTTTTAAATTGTGAGTGTTGGGTGTTTTGTTCCAGTGACAGGAAAGTGGTCAGTAATCCATATTAGCATTAATCTAGGAGTTCGTCCAGTTGTCAGAGTACACTAATCAGATACTTAGCTAAACTTCGGCCAGGTCTCCTCACTTACCTTATAAGAGGCATTACTCAAATATTTGAACAGCTCTATGGCTAACATAGAAGAAAAGTCTAGATCAAAGCCTAAAAAACTGCCTTTATCTATCACAATTATTCCCAAAACAAATATTCTGTTCTTGGAGAAATGTCAGCAACAAGAACCATCGGTGAGTTTTTCCAAGACCCAGTAGGCGGATCCCACAACGCAGTCATTCAATGCGCTCATTTGTCCTGCAGAGAAGACAGATGGAAGTCAGGAAGTGACAGTGCATTACTGTAAACTTAAGCAGGTGATAAAATCCAATTGCAGCTGCTTGTCCAGATGTATCATTACTGGAACAAATCAACACGCATCCCCTGGCATCTGCAATCGGACAGTTCTGTCTCTCTCTCTGTCATGCGCTCTGACCAGATCAGCAACGCTAGACCAATTACACGGCCCATCCAATGCCACACTCTAGGCTACAGTGACCTATAGAGCATCCACAGCATCATCATTCTACAAAGCATTATTAAATTGATTTAAATTGAGAATCCATGACACTTATAGCATCACGCTGATTAAACCAGATGAAAAGAAGTAACAATGACTTTAGATTCTTTGGAAGAACATATGTATTATAAGGGAAAAGACCACCACAAAAATTCAGAAAAATGCTGCCTCATGGAATTTCCAGGAGTTTCATAATCTAAAGTCAGTATCTTTCAAGGCGAAAGATTAGTAGGTGCTTTGTTTACTTCCTCTCATCATTAAAAAATGCCTGGTGCTTCACTTTAGTTTTTACAGAACCATAAATTTCATTTGGGTATGTACTCTTATGAGCTTTTGAGTAACCTGATAGTCTGCCAATATTGGGCAGATGTTTAGAATAGATGACACCTTAGACTGCCTACCACTTTCACCATGCAACGTCACATGTTTGCCTGACACTTGACCTTCTGTAACAAATAGGAATGCTTCATGTAGATTTTGATACGACTTGTAAGAATATTATTTTAAAAATTAAGTTTTAACCATTACTCAGCTTATCATTACTATTGTCTTTGAAAACCTACTTTTTTCCCCTTCAATACTGTTGTGGCCTAGGAGTGATTCAAGTTTCAACATCAAACATAGTGAAATCATCCTCAAACAAACACTCTCCATCAACTTCTACAATTGAGTAACGTCAAGCCGCTCTAATAGATCTTTATTGCCTATCACTCAGAGTGGTTCAGGTTCTCTAAAGAAACATAAACTGGTAGAAAAATTGTTGTCACTATCTACTGAGCATGCTTTTTGAGTTAGCAACCCAAGGCTTAAATATCTACCTGAAGAAAAAAGAAATGTTGAAAGCTCTTTCCTCATCGTAGTCAAAACCTGAACACTCCAAATGCCCATGGGGCATGCACTGGGAGGACATACTCAACTTGATGTAGCCATAACGGAATGCTCCACGTAAGTGAAACGGGACTTGTTTCCTGAAAATACATGGAAGAACCTCACGGCACAACATCGGAAAGAATAAGCCTATGTGAAAGCCTGAGTGCATCTTCTTGTGAAGTTCGCAAATCAATGGGAGTAAGGAGAAGTGACTGCCTCTGGGAGGACACAATGAATGGAGCTGAGATGAGATGTTTTCTGGGAAAGGATGTTTCATCTGATGGAATTACATCGGGGTGTGCACTTGGTGAAAACCTGCTAAGTTTTGCAATAAAGATACATGGACTGTTTTTCTTGCATGTTACGTTTTCATAGAACAAATACAAAGGATGCGTGCCTATCTTATCATCCATGGTTAATTAAGCAATATAATTCACACTTAGTGTAATAACTTTAAAAATAATTTAGAATTGTTTTGTTCTCATAAAAATAAATAAAAATTGAACAGAAACTCACTCAGGTAGGCAGCCCTACCTCTGAGAATATTAATTATCTGACAATAGGGGAAAAGTTGGACCTGAAGTCATAATATCAGAGAAAGAGTATTCATTCTTTGTATAGTATCACAACCTCATATTCTAATTTTACAACAAATACAGGGACAGATTTATGATAAGGGTGTCTCTCTTTCTTGTCTCATTGTTCTCAAGCAAAGCTCTCCTGCTAGTTATCTCTTCACTGACATAATTCAAAAAATGTCTTTGGCATGTTTATTGGCTAACTCAGCGCATTAGTATGTAAGCTCGCTGAGGAAAAGTACCTTCTCTGTTTTCTTTTAGTTTTTCTCCAGTAACTAAGGGCAGTAAGTGGCATGCAGTTGTTTCCCAATATGTATATTAAGTGATACAGAGAGCATGAATATCCATGAATGGAACAAAAAGTGTTGGCAACTATAGCACGATTGCCAGCCAGCTCGATGAAGGTGGCATTCCTACCTGACTTCTGCCCTCATTCCTTTCTTAGAAGCCAGGCTGTCACAGTCAAGTTTTAGCTTTGTGAAGTTATAAGGGTGGTAATTTCAAGGTCACCGATTTCTGAATATTTGACATTTTTGATACGGTTGCCCTCGCACACTTCTTAATGAAATGACAACATCGCAAATCCTTTCTAAAATGAAGTGGAAAATGAAGGTGAATAAATAAATGACTAATGAGAGGACCATGGTCCAACTAATTAGGATCACTATATCAGAAAATTCATGTTAATAAGAAGTATGTGTCATTTTGTTTTGCATTTATTCATAATCTGGAAAATGGTGACAGGAAATCCCTGTGTCATCAAAAAAATCTCTCTAATAATCAATGAGACATGCCACTATACATAATTTAAATTCTATCAAGTAAAAGCAAAGATTTAACTGAATTTTGCCAGCTAGGCTTGGGCGCTTAGATATCCCCAGAGCAGATGGATCCTGTCAAAGTGTACACACATTCAAAATTATAAGACATGCCTTTCACATGACAGAAACCAGAAGAACTCATGCAGATCTATGGGCCCGGCACACCTGATTGAAAGAGAGTGCATGACAGTGGAGAGAGGAGACAGTGTTAGAGCGTCAGCTTCAGAGATAGCTAAGGTTTTAATTAGTCAAATGTCACTATTTTCTAAATGGAGATTTTTCTTTAGATAATCCTTTTAAAGATCCACTTAACAACAGCTTTTCTTCTAGGACTCTTGGTGCTACTATTGCCAAATTATGATTTTTTTTTTACTATTCAAGAGTTCATGATAACCAGTGAAAGAATAGGAACAACAAAAAAATCAAGACAATCTCTTTCATAGATTTGCAGTATTTAACTATAAGCAAACATATTTGGGAAGGGTTTTGATTGCTATATTCATGAAACCATAAGAATCTTAAATATTAATGAGGCAGAACATTATTTTTCTGGATGGGGCAGAAACGTATATCAAATTAGGGGCTCAGGATGTCCAACAATATGGCAATATTCACCAGTAATCTTTTTATTCATCTTGTATGTCCATTTTTCTTGCCTGTTGTGAGATGTTGATATTCATGGTGAGGTGAGTTGGCAACCAACCTTGCCACCTTACCACTGATACTAGTTGTTGCTCCTCACGAGCTTTCTGCAGAAAAAGTGACCAGCAAAATAGCTGACATACATATGGCATAATTTTAGTTCAAAAAATTCTTTCATACATACAGCACCTAATTTCTTCCTGTTCTGTTAAAGTAGCGAGGAAGATATGCTTACTGACTCCACTCAACTAAATAAACTGAGGATTAGGAAGGTTGAAAACTCATTACAGATCATATTCACGGTGACCACAAAAGTCAAAGACGAGTCTTTCAGTACCCAATTGTACTATCTCTCCCACACAGCAAGAAAGAATAAAATGCATCGTTTGAAAATAGTATAATGTTTAAAAAGAGTCAGCATGACATCCATCACTGCATTCTTGTTGCGTACCTTCTGGTGTTCAGACCACGTAATGTGATGAAGAAACAGGGATGTGGTCCTTACTCTGTACCCAGGCCACGCTATTTGCCCTTGAATGTATCCATGGTCTTGTAAAAACTGCTATTTATGTTGTGGTTCCCAAAGGAGATGAGGTGTCTCATGCCAGGCCTAAAGTGGGGTAGGAGTTGCCAGAAGAAGGGACAGGATGTTCTAACTGTAAGGAACAGTATGCACAGAGGCACCGAGACAAGAAAGTATGTATGACACAATTGAGGGAGTGAAATAAATTCATTTTGATCTGAGTATTCGAAACGTTGGGGTATCATGACAGATGCTACCAGTCACACGAACAGGGGACAAATCATAAGTATTTTACAAATTATTTCTTAAAGCTTAGGCTTTCAATGCAATGGGAGATTTATAAAAAGTTTAAATGTTTTATGTACAAGGACAAAATGTTTCTAAAGTTTCTTTGCAATGCTAGATACGAGGCAAGATCTCTTTTGAAGGATCTTGATGTTCTTTGGAAACCTGCCAATCAGTGAAATTGTACGTGGCCAGATGGACCTTAGAAACAGCAAGATTTCTACTCCAAAGTAATAATTTTAGTCTTTAGCTAATACAAATGCAAACAGGCATAATCAATTCTAAAGAGTATTCATAAGCTCAGTTTTTGAATTATAACCTACTTGACATATATTTACTAACAATGAAATTATTGTTTTGTTCTATTTGGCTTTATACTCTACGTGGCCTTGACTATTTGAATTAACTTTAAGTAGTTCTTCAAGTCTGAGAACAATGTCTTGGTCCATTAGAACACGGGGTATTTACATGCCAAGATGTAAGGGTCAGCATCTGGTCCCTAATACGTGCATAAAACATTTTTAGAAAAGCATTTTGGTGTGGGTTCTTTTGTGATTTTCTTTTGTCCATAGAACTCAAAAAGGTTTATAAATATATGAACTTCTTACACGTATCCCCACAGCCAAACTGCATAACTGTATTACTTTCATGAAAGTAATACATAGTTAGTTGTAAAAATAGAAATAAGAAAAGAGACTAAAATATCTCATATTAGGCAAATACATTATTTTTAACTCTTTTTAAAACTAAATGCATACCCCATATTTTGATTCTTAGTGTTTCTGCAAACATTTTTCTATAAAAATACTTTTTCAATCAAACATATCTCATTAGCATTTTATTGTGATCACTTATCTAAATGTACTTAAATAGTATTGTACTCCATTGTATAAATAAAGCTTTCTTAGCCAATTCCATTCCACATTGCATGACTTTTAGCTTTCTTTTTATTTTAAGCAGCACTGTAGGTTATGATTTATTATTAAATAATATCTAATGGCAAACTAAAAACTGTGCTAAGTACCATATATATTTATCAATCTCAAATGTTTTCCATATTGATATGATTAAAACATAGAGGAAGCATATAGTTGTTGTCATCCTCAATAGAGGGATCAATATCAGATATTTACTTATATCAAGAAATCGCATTTGTCCATACTCTAAGGTCACTAGGACCAAGACAAATGAAATGAATGAAAAAATTTGTGGTTTGAATTATTTTTTCTATTTTTATTTCATTAGTAATGCTGTTGTCCATTTTTTTCTGTTTTTTTTTTTATCAAGGGATTGCTTGTAAATCTCTTGCTTGGTTGTTTGCTTCTTATATTTTTCAATTTCAAAGATACATATGTATATATATTACAAATTTTCCATTGACATATGATTTGGAAATACTTCCCAGTCTGTGGTACATCTTTTGATTTTCTTGACACCCTTCAGGGAACAGAAGACATTGTTCTTAATTTAATGTTCAATTTATTACTTTTTATGGACCATGTTTTGGTCTCAAATCTAAGAAAATTTTTGCTGAATTTAAAGTCACAAAAATTTTCATTTGCTTTCTTGCAAAAATCATAATTTTGTGTTATGCTAAAGAATGGCATCTGTTTTTCAACTCTTATAAGACAGAAGGTCTTACTATCTTTTAAATTTTTTGATATGTGTCTTCATTTTATTTTGCACATAAATATTCATTTATTTTGGCTCTATCTCTTGATTTGCTAAATTTAAAATTGTCAATTTCTAGATTTAAGTGGAATATTTGTCTGTAATTTTCTTTTCATATTTTTATCTGTTTCTTGGATCAGGCCAATATTGTGCATATGGCTTAAGTTGGGAAGTGTCCCTTCTCTTTCACTTTTTGGAACTGTTTTGTGGAATTGGTTCTATTTCATCTTAAATGTTTGGAAGAAATCACAGTAAATTCATTTGGGTCTCAGGTTTTCCTTGTGGAAACATTTTTTTAAATATCTTTAATAAATACAGAGTATTTCTATACATAGTTATGTCTACTTACACACATAGATACTACTTCCTGAGGAAATTAGATATTTTTATTTTTTGAGAAATTCATCCATTCCACCAAATTTCTGGAATAAATTGGTATGAGTTCATTTCTAGTATTTCCTTTTTACCTTTTTCCCATTTGTGTAAATTCTGTAGAGTTCTCTCTTCTTCCATGCTTGATTTTGGTAACAAGTGACATTATTCTTTTTATCCTGGTCAGTCTGACTAAAGATTCATGAATTTTAATGATTCAGAGAAACAGATTTTGTTGCTATTGCTTTTCTATTTCATTTCCTTAGCTTTTTATATACATTGTCTTTATTCTGTTTATTTTTATTGAATTTGTTCTTAATTTTCAAGATTTAAAGATACTCAAAATTGCCTGTGTTTCTTGAATACTACAAATGTGCTTGTTAGCAACACTTTGGCTGCGTAACAAGATTTCTAATATATTGTTTTCACACTCATTTAGTTGTAAATATTATCTAGTCTTCCTTATATCTATGTATACTTGTGGAAAATTATACTCTGCTACTGTAGAGTGGAGTGCTAAGGTCTGAATTTTAATTTCATAAAGTAGATGTTAGTATATCTCAAGTAACCCACATATTTGGCAGATCAGGTTTCAGCCAAATTATTCTATTATTTACTGAGATTGGCTTATCTTTGGCTATAATTATGAATTGGCCATTGTATTCTTTCAGTTTTGACACTTTTGCTTCAAGAATTTGGAAGTTCACACTTAGGTGCCTAAGCACTCATTATTGTTAGAATCTCTATCAGGTGACCTCTTTTCTTTATAGAATCGCCATTTCTAATCAGCGCTTTGCTCCATAGTATCCATCCTTTAAGACTCTTCTGGTGTCCCAGCTTCTCCTTCCACAGTGATGCTTTTACTTGTTTGTAGTATAAATTTAACACCTCTGTCTTATAAGCACCAGGCGGGTAGATACTGCTTTTCAATGAAGTAGCAAATTTACAACTTTTGTCTTATAGTTAGGATATTTACACTATTTATACATAATGAAATCATTTACATGGTTGGATTTGTTTGTTGATTTGTGCATTTACTGATTTAGAGTCTGGAGTTAACTAAACCAATACTTTACCCCAGTTGGGTCCAAAATAAAATCCAGCTACCTCAGCCTCCAAGAACACTGGAATTGCAGGTGTGTACCAGAGAGCACAAATGTACACGTCTGGGGCTAAATCTACTTCCTACTATTGGTTTCTCAGCCTCTTTCTTACGTTTTTTCCCCCTCTGTCCCCATTTTTTTGGTTCTTTATTTTTTAGAGTTAAATATTTTATGATTTCAATTTACCTTCACTTTATTCATTACTTCTTTTTCCGCCATTTTGTTGATATGTATATGTGCAAAATTTAAGGTTTACAATGGAGTTGAGCCTTTTATGGACATATGTATCTTGTCAAGGTGACAAGGGCTTTCCCACTCTCCTTTTGTTTTTTTCCCTACCCTACCCTCTCTCCCTCCTCCCCTACCCGACCCCCTGGTTCACTTTGTTTTTCACTTTAAGTTCATTGAGATAGTTGTGCTCTGGGACTCTCCTATCAGAGAGTCCATTCGATGTTTCACCTTCTGCTTCTGACTCACTTCACTAAGCATGATGTTCTCAAGTTTCTTCCATTTGCGTGTAAAAGCCTCCACACTGTTGGACTTTATAGATGCATAGAATTCCATTGTGTATAAATACCACAATTTGTGTTTCCACGGGTCTGTTGACTGGTATTTTGTTGACTTCCATATTTTAGCTATTGTTAGCTGTGCTGCTATGAACATGGGTACACATATATCTCTGTTGTATGTTGTTCTGACCTCCATCATCATAGCTCATTACTTCTGACTGTATGTGTTTATATATGCTTAGTGCTTGCTTTGAGGTGTGTCTAATATGCATTTGAACATACAATGAGCTACCTTCAAATAATATACATTTTATATACAACTGAATTTTTTCATTTTATTGATTCAGCATGTGGATATCGCTATCATAAATTTTACTTATTTGTTTGTTATATTTTTGCTAAAATCCTTATCTTTTTAAATGGGTTTTTAAATTAAAAAGCTAACTTTCTCACTAATTCCGTAGTCTTGATTCTTGGATGCAGATTCAGATACCTGTCTAGTGTAATTTGCTGATTGAAGGGGCTTCTTTTGGTGATTTCATTGTTTATGTTTATTCGTAATTGTTTTTATCTTTCATATTCTAGAAAATTATACCATTTTGCCTCATTCTTCAAACATTTTATATTAGTTGTGACAATCTATGCTGAACTTTTATTGGATCCCAGAACTATAAAGTCATAATTCCACTGTCCTCTGGTTTGCATTATTTCCTAAGAGAGATCATTTGTCACTCTGATCTGTGCTTTTCTCTACATACTTTGTCTTTGTGTCTTCTTTTTTTCTCTAGCTGTTCTTAATGTTTTTGTCTTTACTGTTCTTCTTAAGCAATTTCATCATACTGTGACTTAAGTACTAGTGTTAATTTTCCTGTTCTTTGTTCATTGTTTTTTGAGCTTCATGAATCAGTACTTGTCTTAAATTCGACTAGGGACTGAACCCATTGCTTTGGTACTAAGCTATATCGCCAATTCTTCTTTTTATAATTTTTATTTTGAAACAGTGTGTTACTAAAAAGGTTAAGTTGCCCAAGCCAGACTCTACCTTTTGATCATCCTGCCCCCCTCTCCCAGAGTTCGGGGGTTTAGGCCCCCAAGACCAAGCTTGCATCAGTCAGTTTATACTCCATACAACATTTACAAAATTTCTTAATTTTTTCAAGTATTTTAATACTATTAAACATATTTTTGAGGGTTTTTCCTTGAGGCTTCAAGTCAGGTACAAAACATTTTTGAAGCTTGACTTTGAAAGGTGGTTCAAGAAAAGCCTTTTATCTAGGGTTAATTTTCTCTTGAGACAGTATCATTTTTAGTGCTCTATACAATGCTTCGTGTTTCATATGATTCTCCATCTTGACTGTTGTAAACATTTACTCTTAACCTACTGGGGTGATCTTAGGATTGGTCAACCTGTTCATTCTTGGTAGTATTTTCCTTGGACTTGATTCCCCAAGTGTGTGCATTAACCATCATTATCAGGAGATTAGGAGAAGACAGACTTGGACCCATCTTTGAAGCTGACTTTCTATCCCTGCCTGGTCTCCTCTCTGTAACTCTGTAATGGCAACCTTAGCTCCTGGTCTTTCCAAATCTCCAGATTTTTGCCTGTGTTCTCCACCTCATAACATGGCTCACCAAGTTGGAGTGATGGTGGAGTCTAGTTTTTTTTGTTGTTGTTGTTTCACTTTTCTACAGTGTAGATGAACTTCACTACCATTCTACAACATCTGAAAACTATTATTTGTATCAGTGATTGCCTAAACAACTTAATTTTTGTTTTTAATATTGTAAAGTCAATCTGTTCCTTTTTACCTCACTGCACCGTAAGTACATAAATGCCCACAAATGTATTTTAAGAGCACTTTGCTGCATCCTCCAGGCCCTGCAATGCAAACACTGAGGAGCTTGAACAATTGATTGGACACACAATTTCTGTGTAAATGAGGCCACACACAAAAATAGATTTTCATTCTTGAAAATCTTTTGTTAACATCAAAAAGTTTATTGACTGAAAACATTGGATTTGGTAAGTCTGTAAACATTTTTCATATTGAGCATCTGTTTAAATTTAAGTAGACTTTGGATCCCCAGGCTTGAAATTTTAAAATGAGATTATGTGGTCATTTGCAATTCAAATAAAATTAATATTACTTACAGGAACAAAGTCTGAAATCATCTGAACTAAATGAATCAAATGTAATCTTTCAACAGTGCAAAGCAACAAAACTATGGAGAAAATTAGCTCAAGTTTAAGCACAAATGTTATCTCCACTTACATACAACTTACATTCATGTCACTTTTTTGTATGTATCTCCAAATGATTCAGTACATACAACCAAGATAATTCATTTGGTAGTTGCTGGAAAATGCATAAACCTACAGGTGTTTTTCTGCTGTGCCTTTTTTCTATATTTTGGTTAGTAGTTTTCATACAAAGTACTAATTTTGATTTGTTCATTTCATTATCATCAAATTTCACAACCTTTGTTGAGATTTTATAGCTTCTTTTTTTCTAAGAAAAATTAGGGACAGATAAGTAAAGCCAATCTCTAACGGAGAAAAAAAAGGGAAATTGAACAAACCAAACCCCTTTTGATGGTGCTGGGTTTGATAACAGAGATTCTAATAACATATTTGATTTTAAGACTCAACAGGACAAACTTCTTGCTCAGTTATGAACTTCTCAAATATCTAGTCATGACAACATCTCATATTGTTCTGATAATTAGAAAGATTTGTCAGAATTAATGATGAGAACGTAACTCTAAATTCTGTGGGGATGGCACTTAACTGGACCTGCTTTGACAATGGTGATTACTGACTGAGCTGTAAGGCACCTGGGCTCAAAACTGAGTTCGAACTATTCTCAAGTAGCTTTGCCTCACATTACAAATTGAATAAAACAGTAAATAATACCGATTAAAATATAATCACCTGCATTATCACAAATCACCTCGGGGGTCATAGCAATGCAGATAGTACGTGTTTTAACTAAATGATTCCAGGAGTGCTTTGTGATGGTGAGTCTTCATTTATCGTGCCACTCGTGGTAGCCAACATTTACCGACAGAACGTTTGCTCTTCACATCTTCTGCTTCTTTTTCTGTCCCCAGATAGAACTGGACAGTGGGCATGGTTAACACTTCATGGCTCTGTGGGACACGTTTTCTCCCTTGAGGACCTTTGTTACCTTCCTCAAAAATGTAGAAAACACAGTGATGACACTTCTGGTAGCTGCGGTGACAGAAATGTATATCTATATCCAGTCCTATTTTTCTCTGTATAGCAAGGGTCAAGGGTTACTTAAGTAGAAAATATGCATATTTAAGAAATAATTAAGTTTGTTTAACTTATAAAGAATATGTTATGCAAAAATCTTGAGTTTCTGAAATATATTGAGATAAGAGTCACAGAGTTCTTTTAAAGATTATGAATGCATTATATATATATATATATATAGTTATAAATAATTTCACCTTTAAAAAGCTTATAAATATACAACATTCCAGGAAATTAAAAATATGGTCTAGAACTGCCTAATTCTCTAATTATAACAGTGGAAATTGGCAGTCCATAAGAATGGATCTAAAGAGTCAATATAAATAATTATAAGTTTGTATGGCACAGTTTTAAGGCTACTCTATCAAAAGTGTTTTAAAAATACACAATAAAAACTTAAAATTCTAAGTCTATTCAAGCAAATACAGTAATTCACTCAGAAATTAAAATGTATGTTAATCACAAGCAACCCAAAAATAATCTTAAAGAAGAAACCAGTCGAACACCTTCATGTTGGTGTCCTCTCAGATATATAGGGGTGATACTTGAAATTGGAAGCATCTCGGGATTTACTAATCCTGGGTCTTTACATTTTTGAGATTCTAGGGCATTATAAACTGTTATTAAGTAAGTTTCAACACAATATTGCTGCATATTTTAGAGTGCAATTGCACCTATTTTTCTCATTTAACTCTCCTAGGTAGTCTACAAGCCAGATGTTAAATATTATTATGCAGTTTTCAGTTGAGAAAACTGTAAATCTGAGGGATGGTAAGACTGTTGAGCTTACAGGTGGCAGAGGCCAGACAGAATATCCAAGTCCAGTATTTAATTAGCGAGATAAAATATTTCTAACAAAATAGGTGTTTCCATTATATGATTATTATTGTGTAAGAGGTACTTCATGAAAAAAGGAGACGTTTAAAAAGAGTTTTCAATGATGGCTGCATTAGATGTTCCCTCTTTTTCTGTTTACATTCATCACGACACAATATAAAAACTCATACAAATTAGAAAACAAGCTTCTCTTTGGCATAAACTATACATTTTTAAATAAATAACATTTTTGAATAGTCAAATTTGCTTTTAATCCAAGTGTGGACAAAGCTACTTCAGAAATAACATACAGTGTTTTTTAGAGGATGCCACTTTATATTGTGATATTCATCCAGCAGAAAGAAAAAAATATTTTGGGGTTAGCCATTCTGATGGGCTCTTTGTTTCTTTTTTGAGCTTTATCATTTGAATTTCCTTTTGCTTCAAGCATGGACAACTCCAGACATAGGCTAAGATGCAGTGTTCTGACTTTTTAACAGAAAAATGCAAATTGAAGATCTGAAATTTAATATGCAATAAATTGAAAATAGATATAGCAGATGATTTTGCACAGCTATCTATAAGGGATACCTTCTTCTCGTGATCTTTTAAAGGAGTCAGGCCTGGTGATGCAAACCTGTAAAGCTAGTACTCTGAAAGCCTGGGGAATGAGAATCACGAGTTTAACCCCAGCATTAGTAACTTTAAAAACCCCATTGTGAAATAAAGCGGGGGACGCAGAGTGTAAGCATAAAGCTCAGTTCTAAGACCCTGAGTTCAATTCTCATGACCATAAATAAATAAGTATATAGTAAATGTCACAATTGATAGAACTATCAACTTGCTGTGGAGAACACAGTCACTCCAGATGGGCTGGGCTGGCAGCACCAGGTGGTCCGCTGAAGAAAAAGGACAGAGAAATCCAACTTTTAGCCCCATCTTGGGAAAGAAACAAAGGACAATTTTTCAAGACTTATCCACAGGGTGCATAGTTAAGCTCTGCAAAAATTTAAAAGTTGAAATCTCCAGAAATGCCCCTTTGGGATTTGCTAAAGGACATCTAACCTTAACTTTAGGAGCCCAGACAGTATTTCACTTAGCCTAAAACTGAAGCCTTGAGGCTGATGAATGATTATCAAAATAAACTAGTGACTTCCAGAATATGAGACAGAGTCCACCAGTGGAAGAAGAATATTTGAAGTGGTGCACAGAAAGACTTGATTGCTGTTTTTTGTTATTGTGCTTGTTAAACACTAACAAGCATTTAGTCAATAGCTATTAAAATATGACAAGCATATTTAACTTGTAAGCTTGAGAATTGGTAGGATGAGAAGAAAATAAACTAAGCCCACAAGCGTTTGCCAGAGGACAGTAGTGGGAACAATGAACCAGATGATATGTGGGTGGGCAAGAATCCTGAGGCTGTGTACAAAGGAATAAAACTGTGGTCATTGCTGTAATAAGACCATCATCCTTTAGGAAAGAAATTATCCCTCCTGCCCCATATCTCCTGTGTCTGGGACAGAAGAATAAGATATCTTATTTTTATTTAATTTTTCCTTTAAATTTACATATATTCACAATACACAATGGTTACATTAAGCGTGAGTATTTTTTGCTCATACGTATCGTGACAACATTACTATTTCTTTCTTTCCCTTTTTGGCCTTCTCGTACCTTTTCCATTGTGCCTGACTCCCACTATCACAGCTATTTTCTTCGACAGAATGACTTTATTCTGGGTTTCTCGTATTAGAAAGAAACCACATTATATTTGACCACCAGCATATGAGCTTCAGTAGGCGGCTAGCTACCGCATCCCAGGCACTTAGTACCTACCACATAATGGATGCTTAATAAATACCTCTGAACTTTAAGGTGATGCCTCTCACAAACTTGATATCCACCCCATTCCTAATCAAAACATGCCTCCCTCTAGTGAGCTTTTTTTCACTCCAGAGCACTTCATATTTTGATTCCTTTAGACTCATACCTGATGCATACAAGCCTAACCAGGCCAAAGAATAACTACGTAAGCTGCATCCAGGGGGCCCTTCCCCCGAATGACCAGGCTTGTAAAAATGCGTTGTCTTACCTTTAAGCAATGTACCCAGCACATCTTCATTCCTAAGTGCACCAGATACAACTTGTATTTATATCCCATAGCATAGACTCAGTCTTCATAATAGAGACCAACCTGCAGCACCTGGGCATAGAGAATGTTCCAGCAGTTCACACGCTTTAGTTCACTTTCTTGTGGATTTCTGCTTCCTGGCCTTTTTAGACCCTTCCAGATCAATGCCTCTGGATTAGCTCCTAATGAAGGCGTAATCCTACACCTTCCACCTGCCTGCTGTTCGGAGCTGTGGAATCACTTTGGTGTGCTTGTCTCCTCTCAGCCTATAATGGCTCCATTAGGAGCACAGCAGACACCAATTTCCATGTGAAGGAGGAATGGGAACTTGAAACAGGTGGATTATTAGGTGGAGCTGTTGATCAGCTGTCCAGAGATCCTGCTTCTTACTCTTGGTCGTATTTTTGGCAACATCTCCAGTTCCATCACGGATATCGTGTGTAAGCCAAATCGGTGAGACCACCTGCCACGAGCAAATGTCAACTGACATCCGAGAATTAAACCTGAGCAGACGTAGCCATTGCGAGTGTAACTCCCCCTGATTCGCGCTTGGGTGTAACCTCAGACTCGTCACTTTTACCTCGAATTCTCTTCGTAAAGCAGAAGTTGAAGCTGTGGTGATGTGGGTGGAAATGTTTGCCCAGGCAGGTAGGGAAGCTTGGTTTCTGTCCTTAATCTTCCCTCAACACGTACGTTCCCCGGGCCAGTGTCACCTGCCTTGCCTTGTCCACTAAGATACAGCCAAGTTAGAAAGCACAGAAACTCTCCAACACACTGGGCATCATCCTCGCACTTGATTTCGGCTGATCTTCTGTTGAGTTAGCGCTTTACCTCTGCTCACCTTCTTTCTTTCCCTAGTCTCTCCTATTCTTTCCATTCCTTTTATTCATTCTCTCTTTATTTCAAGGGAGATCATTTTTAGTGAAATAAAATTTTGAGATGTTAAATTATTTTTAAAGGATGTCCTATTGACTTTAAACTTTCATTTATTGATATTCAAGAGCTTCTATTTGTTCATAAACACTACTTTTAATGAGAGTGGAAAGTCAGTTCACTTTTCAGCTAGGTTGTACTTTATCATGAAAAATAAATAAAGACAAATTACTAACCTCATGTTTTGCCACAGCCTAAATAAAAATATCTCCCCAAGTAGTATTTACATATCCTCTTTGATTGAAAACACAGCATATAATTGGAATGGGGGGAAGTTTATACTCAAAATAAAATTTGTGCATGTTGTTTATTCTTTAACACATAAAAATTACTATTTTTAAAGGTACAATGACAAATAAATTGTGAGTTCTTCAGCATGGGAGTTTTGAAAAATACTGTGCCAAAGCATATCCTAATTAGCACTCTCGGATCCTGCTGAATTTGATCAGATTTAAAATATGAAAATTGAATGAGAAAATATATCCATGGAGCTTCCTAAGGTGCCAAGGAGAAACAGGAGCAAGACTAATTCTGATATTAAAAAGAGGTTAGATATTATCATTGATCATTTACTATAGCAATTGATTATTTTCACAAGACACATCTATTTACTGTATTAACAAAGAATTGTGTGCAATCGGGTAGCAGGAAGGAGATGAGCAAATTACTTTGAGAAAATTGTCCAAGGGCGGGATCCCCTCCTACACTCACTGTAATTCAACCATTGCATATTTCTTTCAAAATGACTATCATACTATCAAATAAGTGAAAAGGGATTTTAAGAGGTGAAATTGTCGAAGAAAATAAATAAAACACCACAAACAGTGAATGCACGTATATAATTGATCATTTATTTTAAAATTCTTAGAGTTGACATGCTTTGGTTTATTAGACGGTACCACTGTTTAAGGTTTTAATAAGTTAAAATGGACAATTATCAACAACATATGGTTCAAACTAATAGAAAGTCCATTATCTAATAACATTCTTTGTTTTTGCTACTGGATTTATTACCCTCCTTGTTTCTTAACATTTTTTACAAACATGAATTGCAAATTCATTAATACATTATAAGCATATGGCTGGGGAATCAATGACTACCTACACTGAATTTTGGCCTCTTTTTCCTTCCCTTATACCCTTGATCTATGTTTTTCCTGCCCCGACTCAGAGATTCATGATTTGCTAGTGGATGGCCACCCCTGTTCCCCCCTTGCCTCTCATGAGGGGGCCTGTTTATTCAATTATTTTTGTGAATTTCATAAGAGAGACATCTGTGGTTAGTCAATCTTTTGTGTTTTGTCCATTTCATTGAGCATTATTGACTCAAGGTGGCCCCATTTTCTTTCAAATCCTTCATATTTCTTTATGGTTGCACAGTATTGGGATTTTATATAGGTAGTACATCTTCCTTATCCATTCCTCTATGTGCAATCAGGTTGTTTCCAAGACTTAGCCATCATAAATTGCATTGCTATCAACATGAGCATGTATACGCCTTTATGAAATGCTGACTTTACTTTTTTGGGGACATGCCCAGTAGAGCAGTAGCTGGATCAAATGTAATTTCTATTCTCAGCTTTCTAAGGAATCTTCAGACGGCTTTCCATAATGGTTGAACCAGATTGCAGTCTTACCGACAGTGTAGAAATGTCTCTCTCTCTCTCTCTCTCTCTCTCTCTCTCTCTCTCTCTCTCTCTCTCAGGCTTGCCAACAATTGTTTTTTGAGTTGCCAATGTAGGCCAGTCTCACTGAGGGGAGTCTCAGTGTTGTTTGTATATATACTTCTCTGATGGCCAGTGATGGTGAACAGCTTTTCATGTGCTTGTTGGTCAATTGTATTTTCTCTTCCGAGAAGCTTCTTTTCATTGCAGCTGCTTGTTTCTTGATGGGGTCCTTTATTTTAGGGGTTTGTATTTATTGTTTTAGTTCTTTATATATTCCAGATATTAGTCCTCTGTCTGAAGTATTGCTGGTAAGGGTTTTCTCCCATTTGGGGGTTGTCTTTTCACCTTGCGGTTTCCTTTGCTGTGCAAAACCCTTTTAGTGTCACGTAGTCCCATTTCTCAATACCTGTTGTCATTTGTTGAGCAGCTAGCATTGTGTTCAGAAAAATCCTTTTCTATCCCTGTGTCTTCTAGGGTTTTGCCTATTTTTTCTTCTACTAGGGTATTTCTGTTTTGACATTCTTGACTAACGGCCCCAGAATCATAGATAACACTGGACAACTTCAGAGAACCAATCTACAAAATAATAGGAAGATATACGTCACCCAAATGGGTTCCAAGGTAGAATTAGATGTTATAATCTAGTTACACGTAAGTTTACTGGTTATTGTCTACCTCTGTTGACTTTTTACCCCTTAATTATATTTTTTCAAATTGATTTTATTTTTGCCTTAAAATACTTATAGGCATCCATATAACATCACATTAACTTTTTTATGGCCCTTGTTATATTATTTCCATGTTAGTCATATATTCATAAAAACTTATTTCTGTATCTTATTCACAGACGTTTCAAAAAATTTCCACGGGGAATGTTACGATTGTATGAGTTGTATTTTTCACAACCTGTATTTAAGGATCTTACCTTCCTTCTTTGGTGTGGAATGGAAAGAATCTAAGGAAAAAATATTATGATTAAGAGTAAAAAGAAAAGAAACAAATGCTACTGATATCAGGGAAAGATAAGAAGCAAACGATTTCAGGACAGGAATCCATCTTTGCACAATATTATGAGGGGCAGGGGGAATATAACAGGCACACTCTAAATCTTCCTCACCCACCCGAATTCTGATCTGACACCTGCCCTACTTCTCTACTGGGACAACAGCAGTCACTGGCATCGCCATGAGCCCAGAGATACAATGTGTTGTGGGAGAGGGCAAAGATACTACCCCCTCACACACTATGTGTCTCCGTTTCAAGTGAGAAGCTCTGTTTCCGCGTCTCTATCTCACAGTGGGTTCTCTTAACACTGTTTTCTTCCTTCTCCCTCCTGTCCTGCAGATGCTTCAGGCTTCACTGGGTTGTCAATCCCCTGGTAAGTCACACTGACCCTTGCTGGCTTCCTTTTCTCCATTCCTTGTGTACTGCAACTCAGTGTCTGTGAGTTAGACTCTCATTTGTAAGATCCTCTGTATCACAGAAGCACGGCACTTTTTATTTACTTTCTATGTCTTTCCAATACTGTAACATTATAATATTTTCAAAGCTGTAATATTTATAATACTCTAAACAAGTAGTTAAAGGGAAAACTGTGTTAAGACAGACGTACTGAGCGAGCAAAAGAGCTTTGGGAATTTCTTAATCTACCTCCTGAGAAGATTTTAAAAGCAGTAGTTTCTCATTGCATTTACTTTTAGAGTTACATTTTTAAAACAAGGAAAAAGAAGTTACTTTAAAAAGAAAAATTGATTTGGAATACCTTCCTTCATTCAAAAATAATTTATTTTTAGAGCTATAAACAGATGGAAAAGACACGGCCTCATCTTGCTGACAATAAATTACATATGTAATTTGTATTGTATAAAAGAATTACAGTGAGATCAATTTGGTTGAATTTAAATGACCCCAAAGTCAAAACTGAAGATTGAATTAGATAAATGCATGGGAGGTAGGAACCTGAACACATCAGACAAGCATGATGCGCCTGAGTGCTCTGTGGTGTGAGGGCGCACAGGGGACCCAAAACACACAAGAGTCCAGGGTGACAATGAGCCAGTGAGTAAGGTAGAAAGTGGTGAGAAACGAGAGTGATTACATCAAGAGCAATGACACAACTTAAAACCTTGTAGCCTATGTTGAGGATTTTAAATGCTGTTCTGGAAGCAATGAGAAACCACTAGTAGGCATCAGAAAAGGAACTGGCATGATACAATTCTGTGTTTGCTTAGAGAACAAATGAATAGAGACAGATATGGATGGAGCAACAGTGGCTAAGCAGAAGCCAAGTAGTAGATATTGTTTGGTTGTATCTTACATATGGGGAGATACAAGCAAAACTGGATGATGATTGAGTGTAGATAGGAAGAAAAGGGTCCCATGTAGGGGCACATGAGAATTGCATAGTGAGCAGAATGGTGGTGGTGGTGGTGTCATTGACTGAGAAGGAGAATCAGAAATGATGAAATGATTTGGAGGTTCTTATGAAACATTTAGTAAGTGGATCAACTTGGGAGCTGGATTTGAGAGACAGAAGGATAAGATATTGTTTAACCACATCACACAAGAGGGACCACAAGCTCACAGTGAAAATGTGAACATCTGAAGATTGAGCACAAGACAAGGTCACAGCAAAGGAGAGGACAGGGAGAGACTAGTGAGGTGAGTGATAGTCAGCAGGTTCCTATTTCAGTGGAGTTAAAACAGGATAGCATTTCAAAACAAATAAACAAATGTGTTTAATATGACTGAAATGTTAAGATACTGATGAAAGAGTACACATTTTACTTTTTAATACTGAAGACATTGATCACTATAGCATGGACAGTTTGGGAGTGGAAAGGTGGGGACAAGAAGAGGCAGTACATAGGGGTTTGAGTAAAAATGGGAAATGGGCAAAAGATGAGATTAGGAGGGAACTTGAGTAAAGGAGACTGTTCTTTTCAGATGTGAGAGAAATTGTAGCTAAAGTGACAACACTTGAGTAGAGAGGGACCAAAGAGTGATGTAGAAGACAGGAGACTGTGGAAAATGTGAGATTCCTGATGTAGGAAAAGAAGAAAAGACAAGGAATCGAACTGGAATGGACAATTTGCATTTAGCAGGTAAGGTAAATTTGGTTTCAGGAAATCAAAGCCTTCCTCTCTGGTGACTCATACTTTGTTTTTGAACTCAAAAGAAATCATCTGAGAGAAGAAAAACATGAAAGACTTGAAAGTTTAAAGATGTCACGCTAAGCAGAATTTAAGCCAACTTGAAAAAATAAGCGGCAAAACTGCCAAGAAGCTTTGGAAGACCATGTTAATGCCAACAATCCTATAGATAGATGTAACAATCCAATCAATTTTTTTTACAATGTCTTTTCAACCAAAGGCAGTGGCCCAGCCGTGGACTTTGTGTGAATGAGGAAGACTCTGCCATCTCTTGCTCTACGTCCAAACACAGTTTTGTGCTTAGCTCTGTGTCCTATTTCTGCCTTTGGAAACAATTTACCTTATACTGGGTATTTTATAAACAACAAAAATGTATTGCTTACACTTCTGAAGGATGGAAAGTCTGAGATGAAGGCAGCACTTTCAGTGTTTGGTAAGGTCTGGTCCTCAACAATGGAGTCTTCTATGGGTCCTCACATAGCAGATTTTCAACAAAAGAGCCAGGGAACTCTTGGTCCTTCTTTCGGCTGAGGCTTCCTGTGTAGGACCAGAGTTCCTACTGGTTAATCACCTCCCAATAGTCCCACCTCATACTATCTTAATCTCAGGGTTCAAATCTCAACAAAGGAATTTTGAGCAGTTATATACACGCAAATCGTAACACTGTCTTAATTGCATGATTGTCCAAATGCCCACACATTGGTACCAAAGAGAAGTGAGCCCCTAATATTATGTCTTCTCAAATCTAGTCCTAAAGTCATTGTCCCTAACCTGTTTCATGTTTACAGTTCATTTTCTGGACCTCAGAATCCTTTTGTGTTGACAGCCATGGCTTAGTCTCAAAGACTAAATTTTCATTGCTTTTATTTTGGCGATCATTCAGATTGCCTTTCAGCATACGCTATCTCCCGTCACCACAGAGAAGTCATTTACATTTAGAAATGGAAATTATACTTACCATTATTGTGGCAAATAATCCACTTATACTATTTCTACAAACTAGAGCAGAGTTCTTGTCTACCCTTCTTCAGCATGTCTTTTATTTATTCTAATAGCATTAACTTTAATTGTTTCTTGTAACAAAAACATCTTCCACATAAATGACCACTCAAATACATAATATTCATTCCCCCATACCATAAGTCAAAACTAACTCCCTCTCTCTCTTCTCCCTTCTTTTCTCTCTCTCTCCCTTTCTTCTGAAAAATCACACCCAAGGCTTCAGATAACATCTGCTTTATCACTGAGCTATACTCCCAGCTCCAAAATTCTTTTTTTTTTTAAGGCTCAAAACTTGTCTAATATTGAGTAAGGTGAAAAGACTACAGAATATTTGCAAAAAAAATGTTTCTATGTGGTCCAAGGGGATCTCACTCTCTAAATTCTAGTATTAAAAAGATTCAGAGAGACCTAGGCAGACCTAACAGAAAGTCAATCTAAAGTATTGCAAAGGATAGCTTTTGAAACCTCCTCCAACAAGTGGGACATAAACAATTTGTGAGCATGGTTTCATTTTGGAATATGATATAATTTATGAATACTCGAAAATGCACACAAAACCACATGACCATGGACTCTTTTTTATTAGTCTTCAGACTTTTCTGAATTTCTGGATTGACTACCAACAACACTTGGTTCATAGAACTCCAAGTAAGTAATCACTACACAGGATGAAATACACAGATTTGTTAAGATTCTTTTTTTAGAAAAATAGCCTGGCATTCTACACTATAGCCCTGAAAAACATTAGAATTATATCTGTCAAAGAAGTATGGGAGAAAAATAGTCACAGTCATATTTTAATAGTACCTTTTTAAATAAGATAGCATGCTTCTATTAATCTAGAAGTCAAAAAAGTTTTTAAAAACTATATATTCTTTACTGACATTTACTGAAAGATTTTCTTTTTAAAATGATTATATTTAGGAGTTATTCCATAGAAAAAATATATAAATGAAAAGGAGTGTAGAGAACTATAGACCTACGCTGGGACCTGATTCATCCTGATTGAGAAGGGTTCCCAGGAACCAAAGCTCTCTCCTCTAAAACAGACAAGACTCTGGAAAATTGGGACACTCAGTCCTTCATAGAACAAATGATTTACACTCTCCTAATCAACACAACCCCTCCCCAAAATAGCCTCTAATTCTATAATGAAATTGCTATTTAAGAAATATTGCAAATAATAATTTTGTGAACTTTGTTGTAAGAAAGAAATTAACATTCACACATAAACCGACACATTTTTGCATATATGTCTTTGAAAATGTGTGATATTTGAGCCTCTTCTGAACATTATATAGAGTTTAAAAGAAAGGTAGTAATTCACCCCGGCAGAAACAGTGGGGAGTATCATACTTCTAACTAAGTCTTGTCCCTTTTGTTTTCTTCCAGTGAAATCTAGCAAGAATCTCGTGTCTGTATCAAAAGACACCATTACTATCCAAGCACGAATCCAACAGCTACCTGTAGGGCTGTTATATCTGTACTAAGTATTAGATTTGGACTTGTAGCTCCTAAGGACCTCTCTGATTGCATTTTCTATATATCTATACTTTTCTAAACATAAAAGAATTTTAAGTTTTAAACTCATCATTTCCGATTCTATACCTAAGTTAAGCCTGGAATTAAATCCTCTTGGCACTCAGGAAACAGACTAGGACACAGCATTTATTTATACAGCAGCAAGTATTTAAAGTGTTGGAATGGCTTGAAAAGTCTGTGAGATGAGAGGAGCTGTATTTTTTTTAACCCCCAGATAAAACACAGATTTTCTTTTAAGTAAAGCCAACCAAAAGGAGATGCCATCTGTAAAATTTTAAAATCAGGTATTTATCGCTGTGCTTCAAAAAGTATAAGGCTAACCCAGATGGATGATTCATGAGGACAGCATTAGGAAGACAATCTGCTCTGATATTAAATACACCTGTTGGGGGTGGATGGGGCAGGAAGAGAAGGGAGAACTTTTGTCATTCAATATCCAAAATTATGGCAGCAAAACTATGTGGAGAATTCTTTCCACATAGGTTACATTTCCAAAAGGTGGATGATTCAATTTGATTTCATTTCTTTTGGTAGGGTATGTTCATTTTGAGTGTGTCCAAGTGGTCTGACTTACTAAATAAAAGTAAATAAAGGGCTAAAATGTTTTGTTTTACTTAATCACTCAAAGATAAACTCACCAATCACCTAGTGAAATCAGTTGTTTATTCAGGTGAGTTTCGTTTTTATTTATTAAAATCTTCAAAGTGAATTGAATTTATGTGAGACAGAAAGGATGGGCAACATTGTCTACACGCAAGGAAAGTACAGCCTTTAAGAAGAGCAGCGAGTGTGGCTGTTAGAGAAGCGGGAGGTGGGTAAGAGTAGGAAGGACTCGATTTTATCTTCTGAATCCCATTGGACTTCCCCATCTAGTCGTTACCTCTCATATCCTTGTCCTTTTCTATTGGACAGAAACTGGAAGGAAAAGACACCTGGGACAGAGGAAGCAGAGAGGAATCAGTGCTTTGGAGAAAGGAGAGATAAAATGGACGCCTCCCTTAGGAGCCTCTCCAGGCACCGGAAGTGGAGAAGTGGTCTTTCCCCAGAGGAAATGGGGCACTTTCTCAGCTTGTTCCTCCCTGATTCTTCACTGCTCACTCTTCAGTCACAACTAACACCGCCTGGAGTCAGTCCAAAGCTTGCTTCCTCTCCAGAATATGCTCAACAATTTTGCAGGTGGGGTCCATCCTTCTGCCTCTACAGGGGGTGCAAACGACTCAGAAGGCTGTGGTGAAATTAATTGCATTCTCGGTTTTGTGACTAATAAAAGTTTACCTGTATTTTCATCACCTTTCTTTGCTTCAGACTACTGCGAGAATGCCGCATGGTCAGTAAGATTATCTCCGATGGGCCCATTTAAAGCCGCCTGTGATGGCAGCCATGTGGGGCACCGAGGGAAGAACAGTGGGCAACATGGTAAGACCAGTTTAAAATTGAAACAACAAATAAAATAAAATCAGCACCGTCAGAAAGAGATTCTTAGTTTCCCATTCTTGTTTTTTCCTCACATGATCATTACAGAATACATTAGATGCTCAATTTTATTTTACTTACAGTCCGTATCTTTCTATACAGCCCATTCTCCTTAAACAAAGCAAGATAATTGCAAGGAAATGTTAAGAAATTTTGTTTTTGCTAAGTCTGTATGCCTGGCACGTATAGGCATTTAGTAAATAGCTACAATTTGTGTTAATAAATTGTCATGGTGCTTTTTCTGGGTCTCAATAAAGTGTTTTATATCAGTTGCTTGCATATATTAGAATTCTAGGTAATCGCCAATTTAGGGTGCATGCATGATAGACAGGGTTAGCGTGGATTCTGGAGGTCAGGGACTTGACATTGCATCATGGCCTTATTACAACTTAAGTTTTACACATTAAGCTCCAATTTCCTGTCTTGTAAAAGAAATATTAAGACAACATCCTCCTTTCCTAGTTATTGTAAGTATGAAATAATTTATGTGTAAACTATTAGTACCAAGTTATATATTAAGGAGCTGTTTGTTAGAAAATCTGCTTGACATATCTGGATTAATAAGGAAGAGATTCAAGCCTAAAATCTACGCTAAGATGTTTATATAACATCGTCATATGTGTGGTTGGAATTGGCTGGGCACCTGAAAAATTTGAAGACTCTACTATGTTCCCAAGTATCTCTGTCTCTCTTGAGTTTCTTAGTTAAGAGACCTAATTGTTTGGTCACTGCAGCTGAACAAGATCATCTATGTTTTCTGAGTAATGTTTTGAAGGACTGAAATAATCACGATTTTATATGCAGCATGCATTTTTCATATCACATAACCTATTCTTTAGAAAATGAACTTAACTTTAAAATTTGAAGGAGGAAGTCATTACTCTGTATGTGTATTGTCACTTGGGAAAATGGACGCGGTAAACTTATTGTCTGGAGAGAAAATTGTTATTTGACCCTACAAAATAGCCTGCTTTCATACCACTGGTATAGCACTTCATTTTAGAAATGTGAGGTTTTTTTTTTTCCCACATTGAAAGAGCATGAAAGGAGGCAATTTCAGTAACCACTTAAGAATCATGAGCTCAAAGGACATCTAAGAAGTCTTTAAGGAACAAAAGAGGTGGAAATGATGGGGAATGGCTGAATTTTTTCCCTTCTTTTTGAAGTCCTTCAGACTTAACTTCTGCCTTGAGTCGGATTGATTGCATAGCATTCATTCTAAGGCTGAGCAAAAAAATTTAAGCTAGAGGAGAAGTTGCTATAGGACAGAAGTAGGTTAGCCTATGCATTCTTACACCCAAAGAAAAATCTACTGCCGTTTGCTTTAATTAATCATGGCGATTTCCTCTGTAAGTCTGTCTCTCGATGCCTGACACAAATCAAGAGCACCCCGCTGGAGCTGTTACCTCTGCCAATAACGAAACGTGTTCTTGATTGATTCTTGCCATTATTTTAGTCAGCCTTTCTTCTTGCTCCAAAGACTTCTTTCATGAAGCTGGTAGAAACTTCAAATTCCGCCTCATTGTATTCATCTGAATGGATATAGAAAGGTTGAAAGAGAAACAACCATAGAAAGTGTTGGTAGGGTCTATAGAGGTCACTGATCTAATCAGCTCACTTTACAAAGAAGGAACAGGAGTCTAAGAAAGGCCGAGTGATTTGCTTAGGGAGTGAGAGATGGAGACCAAAGAAAGAATAAAGTCAGTCCCAAGTTTAAGGTCTTCTTATATCATAGTTTTCTGAATAGATGATTTCATTTAATGGGCTTGAATAGGTTAAAATATGACATGATAGTAGCAAATCAACTCATTACATATCCACCAAATAAAGAAGGAAAACTATAAGATGAGGCAAATTGAGGTAGATGGTTTTTTCTCAAGTGGAAAGTTACACAGGAAGGGTTTAGGGCAGTAGTTGGTACCCGCTAGCGTTTAGTAAATGCTAGTTGACATACAATTGTTGGGCACCAAGTTTTCCTGAGTAACAATATGTAAGATATTTGTGACCTTTCTTAGAAGTTAACACCATGAATCATTTATAAAGCTATATTTTAGCACCTGTGACATTGAACAGTCTCTCTGTGGCTACCACTTACCTCAACAATCACAAAACAAATCAGACAAAAGGTCTCTGCTTTTCTCATGGTGTTTTCAAGTCATTGCATGATATCAGCTTTGCCCTAGGTATATTCTTACAGTTCATACAGACCTTTCTCTCACAAATACCAACCTCTCAGAGCATCTCTTTGGCACCAGTACACTCCATTCCGCCTGCAAATGAAGATAGATAGAGTGTCATTAAAAGGTTAAAAGAAGCAGAAAAATCTGTCTCAGTGCACACTCGTACAAGTGCTTTACACATATGCGTAAGCACTCATCATGCACACATCACACACACACACACACACACACACACACAGACAAACCATCTCTATTCTCACCCTGGTCGTTGCCTCCTCTTGTCATTGTCATATGTAATTCAGTTCTCAACCCCATGTGATCTGCTACTACTCCTGTCACTCCAGGGAGTAAGCTGAACATAAGTTGTGAATGGATCTTGGATTTTGTCAAAGGCTTTTCCCTCGGGTATAGCCATGTGGTTTCACCTCTGCTTCTGTTGATGTGAAATATTGCATTTATTGATTTGTGCATGTTGAACTGTCCTTGATCTATGAAACAAAGCTCACACTACAATCATCCATTCCACCAGTTACATGTTGATCATACTGTATCTGTTCTCCACTTTGCTTAAGTTTGACCCACCTTTCTCCTCAAAGCTCTTACTCTTACAGATCGATTGTTCCTTCCAGCAAAAATATAAAGCCCTAGTTCCTGGTACCTATGCCTGGCCTGTAACCTTACTTGTACACAAACTGTCTTCACAGATGTAATCATGTTAAAATGAGGTCATGAACATGGGTCCTACTCCAAGAAGATGACTGTTCTTCTAAGAGAAGCAAAATTTAGACACAGATAGAAGGATGGGAAGGACATGAAAAAATTGCTGCCCAAGGAGGAGGCCAGAGGCCACCTATTCTCCCAGAAGCTGTAAAACGTGTGGAGTCTCTAGAAGCTGGAGCAGGGGAGGAAAAAACCTTCCTAGGGACAGGCATGAACAATTTTCAGCTGGTTGGATTTTTTGCTCCTGGGTTTTTTAGTGAAGAGTAATTGTCTCAGGCCAAATGCATGATACGTAACATTGCTGATGTACTGTAAATAAGTGTTAGCAATTCTTTCATAAAATTTCTCATTAAACACTTAAATATAAAAAACAAGAGCAAAAAAAGATGGAAGGACTCAACTTAGGGATGACATTCTTGCTAGAACTTTCAATGGGAGAATTTCTCTCTCTACCCATATTTTGAGTTTCTTGAAGTACTTCTGTCCAAACTGTAAGAAAATGCTCTTCTTTTCCTCTCTCTCTCTCTCTCTCTCTCTCTCTCTCTCTCTCTCTCTCTCTCTTTCAACAGGGTCTTGCTGGATAGTCCAAGCTGATCCTGACTTTACTATTAGTGCAGCTGGTCTCACACTCACAGTAATCCTCCTGCCACAGCTTACTAATTTACATAATTTACATTTCACAATTTACAATTTAAATTTACATAATTTACCTGCATGACCTCATCCACTGCAAAACTTTACCATCTGTGTACTACATACCATGTATAAGTACAATAGTTTGCTACATTTAATGCTACATTGTTAGGTAATAAGGAGAAGAAATAATAATTCGTTCCATCTCCAGATCTTCAGAATGCAATGGTCAAAACAGGTCACGTGTAACTCATGTGAGATCATTGAATAAAAACTTCGAGAAGGACTGAGTCAGCAGCAACGAATCTAAGTCCCAATCATGACTATTCTGTTATAATTAGGTAGATCAATATAGATTGATTGATTCTCTTTTCATTCCTTTAAATCTTTGGTAAATCTTTCAGGAATATATGAAATAAAATAAGAATAAAATTTGCCTCTTTAAGAGGGGTAGTTCATAATGAATATTTCTCAGCATACTTTGCTGCTTACAGAAGGAAACATGTAAAACAGGGCTGTGTAGCACATGCCAATAAATACCAGCATTAGTTATTGAAAAATGTTTTTAAATGCTTTAAAAATTATAGCCTCTTTTAATGACCTAAGATTATCTAGTTGCATTACCAGTTAGTATCTGTACCCAACTTGAGTGAAATAAACCTGAATTTAACAAATGATCTGGCTTCTCTGATGAAAGATTGAATAAACAGACAACTTTCAGGAACACTTCTAGGAAATCCAAGGATAGACAATGAGTGTCCCCTTTGGGACACTAGTTTTATGTTCCTGAAGCTCATGAAGATCATAGATACCTTCCTTAAACCTTCTTGTCCCAACTTGTTTAGCCTTTTAACATTTTATTTAGTCTAAAGAAGTACTTATTCATCTGAAATATAATACAAAATATATAAATATATAGAAGTCTATACATAGTTTGAAAGTTGTATCATCATGAAACTGGTACACATTATCTTCACAATGGATGTAGTCCATCCTCAGTCACAAACTTACACTCCTCGGGGGGACAGAACCTTTGACTCTTCTGGCACCGGGCAAAGAATATACCTAACATTACCTTATCTTTAAGTGACACATCCCTTTTTATTTCTTTGCTTCTTTTCTTGAAAAGTACGTTCATTTAAGAAGATAGAAAAGCGTACTTAGGTATGCAACAAAGCACTAGCCATAGAAGAATGAGCTACCACAACCTGGATGCGTGCAACTGTTGACAGTATACTCAGATGCCAGTGGGAGTTGGCAGGATCTGGGCATACAGCTTCTCATCGGGGGATGCTGTGCAACATTGCCACTTGAGAAAAACTATATTTTTTGAGAATATTCTAGAAAATATTTGATTTCACTTGCCTACCTCTACTGAAAGCCAAATATTACTATTTCACCGATTTCAGTGTCCTGGTTTTACTTCTCAAAAATGGTGACAGGAAAACCAAACCAGATTCGAAAAAACAAAAAACCTGTGAGAAACACTACTCTGCTTTGTTAAGATCAGCAGAGAGGGAAATGTTCAACTTTCTTTTCATAGATTTTGGGAAAATCTGCTGACTGAAGAATATTTCTTCTGGAATAAGCAGATGAGCAAAAATAAATAAATAGGTAGAAGAATGAAATAAAGAGTAAAGGAACTGGAAACCAAGAACTTGGAAACAAAAAGAATTTGCTAGTTAATATTTTGAGGTTGAACATGATGGAATTAAAATGAAACTTCTACAAGTAGAATCCACAAGAATTCAGATAGAGAATGTTGGAAAAACACAATGACAAGGCTGCCTCTGTCTAATCATAACC
Source organism: Ctenodactylus gundi (assembly GCA_004027205.1). Taxonomy (NCBI): domain Eukaryota; kingdom Metazoa; phylum Chordata; class Mammalia; order Rodentia; family Ctenodactylidae; genus Ctenodactylus; species Ctenodactylus gundi. Next base: position 19,602 of record PVKB01006099.1, on the reverse strand, counting down.
TCAATATTTTAGGAAAGCTTAAATTCCAGTGATGGTGGGAGAAACAGAGAAAGAATAATAGAGTATTTCTTTGAACTTTCTTGAACTATGATGTGAACAACCTCAAATAAATGACCCTCCTGGAAGGTCACATAAAGACCAGCTGATTCCATTGTTGAGCAGATAGAAATATTAGTGGTTCCAGATACAGGGCACTATTTTCCCCAGGCTATGTAATTAGTTTACAAGCTGATGATAAAGTCAACGGTCTTTTATTCTCTGTGTGCTGCAGCTCTGCTGGGGCAGGTAGAATTCCTCCTCATTTGAAGTCTACTAAATTTTAGAAAATGTGCTTCTTTCTCATGAGTACTTACCTAAAAAAAAATCAGATGATCAAAACTTTTTATTCCACAAACAATGTGAAGCAATTGGTGAATAATCAGAATGATGATTTCTGTACATAGGTAAAACATCCTTTTCTTGCTCACATGGGAAACCTCAATTCATTAAATTGTGTTGGAAAGAGATGGTTCACCAAACACTCTTTTTCCTTTGAGTTTCTGCACTCACCCTGGCCTTTTACGTCTCCTTAACTCCAGTTTACAGCACCTCCGCACTGCTACCTCGGGAACCTAAACCTATCACTCACACAGTAAGAGACAATTAAAATTGGGTCCAAGATCTTCAAAGGAAATTTTCATTTTGAGCCATATATAAATTTGCAGAGAGTGTTTCTGCCTCCTAGCAAAACCAGCAGTGAGTAGTATGAAAGACATTTGGGAGTGTGTATAATACAATGTTTCTCCTGACATCCCCGGGAATATCACCATATGACTGGCCTCCTTTGTGGCTGTTGAGTATGCCAAAATATGGTCCCACGCTGCCTGTTTGCTCACCAAGGCATAGTCAGACATGTGGAAACTCGAGACATGAAGGTTTATCTGTGTCTAGTGGCCCTCCCAGGACCCTCTCCCCTTGCTAATATGTGCCAGACTGCTTACTAGCACTGAAGGGTCTATATGACTGCATTTTAGTTTGATTTTGTTACAATATCATCAGCAAAAGAGTCTAATTACATTATGTACAACAGTGATCCTATCATTTGATAGCATCCATAGAACATTCTTCTCCGCAAGCATTTCTTACTGTTTCATTTATGTATAAAAGCGCATGGCAGAGAAACACGTTTTAGAGAAAAATAATGAGCGTCGCGGTTGAGTTCCAGCTTTGCAACTCATCCCTTCATTCAAACATTCACTCAACAAATTTGTATTGAAAACTAGGGTTAATGTCTGTCCACATTCACCTAATGGAATTGAAAGGGTGTAGAATTCCATTGTCACTGCCTTACTCTATACACCACGTTGTTCTTCACTGTGTGTCTCCAAGCTTGCCAACAACCTCCCAATTTGACTATTCTCTCCTGTTTCACTGGATTCCTCCACTCCATTCATGTAATTGGTCCTGGATTCAGTGGCTAGTCTTGAAACATGACTGCAAATGATCCACACGTTTGCAAAGTGCTTCCACTGTTTTCTATTACCTGCAGAAGTTCACAAGTCTAAACCACTGTATGGAGTCTCTGAATTGTAAAAAAACAAATTCCAATTTCCTTTACTAGGTAAGATTCCCAAGATTTTTTTTAACATTCTGTGGCATTTAGGAAAATGTAACTACACATTTTTCTACTAAAGTACTACTTTTTCACTTAATATTTCATATTTCCCTCCCATCATAAATCTAAACACAACTACTACCTTCTTCTAGTAATATTTTCTGATATTCTTTGCTCACAGAATCAGATAATTTTCTTTTTTCTTTTATAAATTTTTCTCCATCCCTAGACAATTAAATATATTTAGGAGTGTACAATAATTCTCTGTGTGTGTGTATCCTTTTCTCTCTCAGAATAAAGTTTAAAAATTAGGATACGTATTTCCAAACCAAAAATTTCCAAATCACAATTTATCAGATTTCCCAAAGTGAACTGTGGGAAGCATTGGTCACAAAACAAACTCCACACACAAAGGAGCAAAGGTCTTATGATTTAATCAATTTATAAAATAATTAAGTTAAATGTTTGGGGTTCTATTATGTAAGTATGCACGTTATATATCTTTTTTAGCATACAGCATACATACAAAGTTGAGAGTCGAAGTATGCATTAACTTTGTAAATTCTCAACTTCATTTGATCATGGAACCCTCATTTGATTTGATGGCATGACTCATGAACATATTTAGAAACAATTTTTGAGAACTGCATAGGTAAATATTATGAATTCAGAAATTAAGTCTCTCATTCCCTTTTGTCTATTATTTACTTTTCAAAGTGTTTTATAAATAAATAAAAAATTGAAATTGAACTGTGTTGGAACCCATGTTATGAAGTGACATCAAACTTTTCCAGATATTAAGAATCTCTGCCTATGCTCTCAGTCCCCCAAAGATCACCAGTTGATCTGGCGGCTGTGGCTTAGAGATGCACGTTGGTGGTAAAGATGGCTGTCTCTAAGAGTGGTAGAGTCTGTCCATTTGACTTAGGCACACTGTCAAATACTAGGAATGGTACGTGTAAATATGAGTAAACAAAAAGAAAAAAGATTTACCAGTATTTGCAAATTGACAAAAAGAAAAAATATTGAAAGTCAGCCTATTTATCATGAGTAAGGTTGCACGACTGAGCTAAAGGAAGCAACCATTAAAGCCCAGAGCTGGAATGGGAGGAGAAACTTCAGATAGACCACTTTTACATCAGCAACTTTTAGTCTGAAGCAATGTTACCTCCCAAAAGACCCTAGAGAACTTGGGGAGGCATTCTTTTCATGGTGAGTGGGATAAGATCTGTTTGTGACAGTCCTGAATGTCACTTAACACCCAGTAATGTGTGGGACAACCTCTCTTTTGACAATCAACTATATGAAAATGTTGATAGTGCCATTTGCAGAAAACTCTTATCTATGTAGAACTCATTCATTTTTTTCACTTGGACAAAAAAGTAGAGTTTTTGCTGAATTATTTACAGGGTGACAGCAGAGGTACCGGCAACATTGCTTCATGAGACGTGCGAACACTTTCCATTTGTTTCACTGATTCTACCTAATTTCTTGCATGAAGAAGTTTCTTCAAGTGAGTCATTATTAAAGACAGCACCACCAAGCATAAGGGCAAACACAGGCAAAACAAAACTCATTTGCAGTACAAACAAACTTCCATCAAGTTCTCATGGTGACAAATCCCAGTTTAGCCAAAGTTTACATGCTCTGTGAGAATTTCACAATATTTCCCTTGATTTATTGCCACTTTCATGGATAGTCTCCTAAAAGACTGGAAAAATAAGTCCATAAATAATGTTGTTCCAAATAAAGCATATTTATGTAATGTCTACCTTAATTCTAGATGACAGTCCTTTTGGCATTTTGGGTACTATTTGTGTAGACTGTCTTTGAAAATATACCTCTCTTGTCTTGAATTTTCTAAACTACATTTGACGGTTGTAGTGAAAACTCTATCAGTGTATGTTTGGTTTTAAATGCATTTATGAGGAAAATATTTATGAAAATTATAAATATGAGAGCAAGAAGACAAGATTTATAGTTCCCTCAAACAAGCAATGTGATCATGTAGATTCTCATGTATGTTTAAAAATAAGTATGTATAAAGATATATTTTAAAGATACAAATATATAACTTCATATATATGTATATAGTTATTCTTAGGAGAATTATTACAAAATCTATATGCTTTAGTTTGTTCAGGGTGCTATACGAAATCACATAATAAATGACTCTTTAAAAACAGAAATTTATTTCTTCCAGTCCTGGAAGCTAAGAAGTTCAAGATTGAAGCACCTTCAGTTTCATTGTTTTGTTAAGATCTGCTTTTTTTTTTTTTTAAAGACAACTGTTTTTTCACTGCCTTTATATCAGGGGATGAACAAAGGAGGTCTCTATTATGTCTTTCACAAAGACATGAATTCCATCAATGAATATACTGGTCTCATGACCAAACAATTTTTAAATGCCTCACTTATATAAATATATACTTTATATCTGGTATTAGGATTTCAACATAGGAATCATGAGTTAACTTAAATATTCAATCTATAATATTATAGCCCTAATGCCTGATCTTAAGCTTTTAAATAATCGGTGGTCAAGAAAGAAGTCCCAGGGGAAATCAAAAAAATACACTGAACTGAAAGAAAATGAAAATACACCACAGAGCTGCTGGGCCATGGCTGAAGCAGCACTGGGAGGGAAACCTGTACATTAGGAGAGACAAAGGGTTGAGCGGAATCATTTCCACTCCCATTTAAAAACCAGCAGAAAGAAAACAGCAGGGAGAAAGCTAAAAGTAACAAAGAACAGAAATCAATGAAATTGAAAACAGAAAAACAATGAAGAAAAATCAATGGCACAAAAAGTTGATTCTTTGAAAAAGTGAATAATCATTAAGCCTCCAGCAGGACTGATAAGAGGGAGGAAGGAATAGAGGGAGGGGAAAGGATTAAGAGAGACAGAGAGAGACAGAGACAGAGAAAGAGAAAGATCTGTGTAAGAACGCAGGTTACCAAAATCTGCTTATGAAATACAGTCTTACAGATACAAAAAATATAGGGCTAGAACTGCCTGGTAGTTCAGACCTATAAATCCCAGTGGCTGAGGCAAGAAGATCATAAGTTAAATCTGGACAACTTAGTGACTCAGAAAGACCCCCTCCACTTTTTTTCAAACAAAAAAAAAAAAAAGAAAGAAATGACCTGGAAGGTGTACCTCAGTATGACAGACCTGGGCTCAATCCCGGTACCAAAAACAATCATAACTTACCCACTATTAAATAGAAAATATTTTAAATAGACATATGATGTAGGAAATTTTAATGCATAGTTTAAAAAGTCTTACAGTAAAAATCTTCAGGTATAAGCCATTTCACTGTATGGGGCCAGCAGCTGTAAAGGTTTTGTAGATGCCCGTTATCACTGTATGGGTCCTTCCCTCTATTCTCAGTCTAGTTTTATGAAAATTTTGTCAATCAGACAAAAAGCACAGGCTACAGACTGAGAAAAATATAATCCCAACTACATAACTAGATAACCACAATGTTTAGAATATATATCTCTAAAACATTAAAGCAAAATAACTCCAACAATTCTAATACAAAATACTCAAAGACATGATGCAATACCTTAGTGGAATATATACAAAGCCAAACATTTGAAAAGATATTCAATATCATTGCTCCTATTAATCATCTTTCTGTCACTATAATGAAATATCTGACATAACTTTGTTAGGGCAAAGTTTATTCTGGTTCTGATTTCCAGTTTATAGTCAGTTCAGCTTGTGCCAGGGTAGGACAACTTGGTCGGAGTACACAATGGAGCAAACTTCTCACTTCTTGAACTAGAAAATATATGAGAAAAAGAATCCCTACCACCCAGAGTACCCCGAGGGGCAAGTCATCAGTCCCAAGGTCCTCTCCAAGGACAATCCTACTCCCCTCTGAAAGGTCTATAGCAGCTCCAGCTCCTGGTAATATCATCCCAAGGACCAAAACTTTAACTCATGTACTTTGTGGAAATAGTTATCCAAGCTATAGCATGATCCATAGGAATATGTCAATTGAAACCAGTCATTATGAACCTATCAGAATGGCTATAGTATACATTGGCTACACCGAATGCCATAAAGGATGTGGGGAAATGATGTTATCCATGCACTGATGATAGAAATGTAAACTGGTAATCCACTTGAAAAAAAAATAGTTTTAGCAGTTTGTGTTTTAATCCACACCACAAGTATTGTATGATTCAACAACTGCAGTCTTAGGAATTTATTTTACAGAAATGAAGACGCATGCTCACATAAATCCTGTACACCTAGATTTATAGAGACTTCACTTGTAAGTCCAAATTGCAAGCATCAATAGAACAACTATTTTCCAGAGGATGAATGGCTGCACTGGCTGTGCTACTTCTCTACCACGGAATGCCACTCACCAACAAGGAGTTGTTAGAGCTCATATGGAAAGAACTACTAGAAAACAGTGCAGATGGAGCAAACGCGACTCCATATTACATGCTGTATTTGATCTTAATATTTGATTCTCAAATCAAAAATGAAAAAGAGACTAGATCAGTGGTTGCTATGGGTTAGAGGTGGAAGCAGCTATAAAAAATCAAGAAGGGTCCTCCTATGATGAAAGTATTATGCATCATAACTACAATGTCAGTGTCTTTATGATAACAAAGTAATTTTTCATACTTTTACAGATAGTACACTTTAGAAATTTGGGCAAAGGGGATATGGGACATTCTTATATAATTCCTTAAAAGTACATGTGAACCTACAATTATCCCAAATTAAAAAGTACAATTTTTAAAATAATACTACGGATTTTCTACTTGAGAATTTCATTAGCTTACTGGATATACATTTAGAGTTGACTGTCAATTTCAATTCTCGTGAGAGTCTTCAGTGGTCCAATGCCAAACATTTCCATCCTCTAAGCCAAATTGTCATTGGTGGCTGCCCAGAGTCATTTGTGGAACTGAGCTATGAGTCCTCAGATAGGCCAAGTGGGACAGAAAGCTGCCACCAATTACTGCTAAAATGAATTGAGAAATTAAGAGTTGCCAATGACATCTTTGGCCCTTTAAGCTACATAAGTTTATAAAAAGAAAATTGTAAATGAAGAGCATATATGATAGTAAACAGAAGACATGAGCAACTTTTCCTGTTTATGTAGGAAGTACTCCCAAAGAGGGGAGGGGTTGGGGGCAGATATAAAGAGAAACAACTTTCTACAGAGAATAAAATATGTGAATGTTTGGCATGCAAAACATTGGGTGTCTATGATGTAACAGTCCTGTACAAAGATGACAGGAAGTGGAAGGTGCAGGCAACACACGGTTATCTAGTCTTGGGATTTACATTGGACAATAAGAATTTAAAATATTCATATTTAGAAAAAGAATGCCTGGAATGAAGAGCATATTATAATTTCATATTCTTTTTTCTTCGGTGTCTCCATCTGGGACCTCACCTTCCCCACTTTCCTGTGCATATAGAACATTACTTGCAGCAAAGCAGAAAGAACACACCTGTCCAGATTCCATCCGTAAAAGACTTAATCCTACGGGGAGTTTCCCTTGGTTACTTAAAATTGTCTCAATTAGGAAATAGTTTGAAATTTTAACTTCAGTTTTAGAATTGTGGCATTGAGACACAAAGCGTGGGCCTTTGAAGAGTCACGTGTGGTACATAACACATACCATTGTAGGTTTCTTAGCATGTAGCAGCACTTACATACATCTAGATGAGCAGTTCCCAACCTGGCTTATTATTTATTTTATCCAGAGAACTTTCAAAATTACAATTCCAAGTCCATACTCCAAATTTATTCAATGAATCTCATATATGTCTACTGGGGACTCATTTTGAAGCTTTTCAGTAGTATTAGTTTTAGCCAAGTTAAAAAGCGCTGTATTAAACTTGAGGCTTGATACAATCTAAATATTGTTTCTCCCAAATTCATATAATAAAATTTTAATTCTCGGTCCCCTCAAAGTAACCATAGTTGAGATAAGATCTTTTAAGGACTGATTAAGCTAAACTGAAGCTATAAGAGTGATTCCTAATCTAAATCAATTGGGGTCCTTGTAAGAGAAAAAAAAATTGGCATGGTAGAGTCCTCAAAGATACAAGTACAGAATGACCACAGAATTCACAAGGGAAGGAGGCCATCTGTAAGCTGAGAAAGAGGTCTCAGAGGAAGTGAAATTTGCCTTTTCCTTTTTATGACTATGAGAAAATAAACTTCTTTTGTTTAAGCTACCCACCTTAAATCCCATAGTTGTTTCGTCAAGACTGGCTGGAGTCCAAAACACTGTTGAGCTCCAGGATGGGTGTGCTGGGTCTAGCAGCAACAGTGAAGATCTTAGGAAATTAAATGCCTAGCAATAGTCAAAAATTGAATGAATTAAATGGAATGGGAATCACTTGCTAGAACTGATGACCCTTGACTTATTCTTGCCAATAAAGGTTTGTTGGAAAATATAGTCACATCCACCCATTTATTGATATCTGTGGCAGCTCTTAGAAACTATGACAATGTCAGATATTTGAAAACACAAGCCATTTTTGGTCCATGAGGCCTAAACTATTTATTATGCAGCTTGTTCCAGAAAAGGTTTCTCTACTTTAATAATACAATAATAAAAAGTATACAAGAATAGAGACTTTGTTTAACACAATGTTTAATAGAACTTTCTGAAATTATCAAAATAGTCCATATGCCTTCAATACTGTAGTAAGTACACATATGTGGCCTTTCAAATACAGATTAATTACAATCAAATACAATGAAATATCCAATTTCTCAGTCTCAGCCACACTTCGAATTTACAATAGCCACCCAGGTAATCGGGGGCCATCGTGCTGGACAACAAGTTTAGCCTTATTCACATTCTTAGTGACAAGCAATAGGTTTGCCAGAAATCATTTCTAAATTAGTAAATGACAAAATCAGAAAGGGAAAATGACACTTCATTTCTATTCAGATATAAGATTTGCAATTATTCTCATTTAATCACGATGCAAAGTATATCTCTGTAGTAAGCAGATTTATAAAGATATGTCCCCTACGAACTTCACCTCCCCAACAGTCATCACTAATCTAGGTGCTGCTATGAAGAGGATTTACAGATGCCGTTAAGGCTATAAATCTTCAAAAAGGGAGTTAACACTGGAAAGCCATGTAAGCCCAATCCAATCACTTGAATGCACAAGAGGCAAAGAAATTTCTCTAGTGGAATCAGAGTAGCTGGAGAGGTGAGGCAGGAAGGATAGATCTGAGGAATTCGGGATATGAGAAGGACTTCTGGACCCATCATCGCTGGCCTGAAAGGAATCTGGATTTCAGAAGCTGAGAATGACCCTCAGCCAACAGCCAATGAGGAAACAGGAACTTTAGTCCTATAACTAAGAGCACCAGATTCAACCAACAACCTCCGTTTACCTAGAATCGATCCTACCTCCTGAGTCTCTAGGAAGGAACTCAGTGCAGTGACAGCCTCTAAGCAGAGGTCATGATAAGCCACACGGTACTTAAGATCCAAGGAAATTTTGAGATAATGTTTGTGGTAATGTGTCACTTTAGTGGTCACAAAGCAAGCACATGGCTCCAAAATTCCGTTTTAAAAATGATCATGAATAAAGCATAAATAAGTCTGCATTTGAGAGGAAACTAAGCATCTGACCCAAACTCCAGATTTTTTTTTGAAGGGCTTGTGGGAAAGGCAAGTATTCAACCAGAACACCAACGCAGATCCAGGGAAGCAGAGGAAAAAGTTGGCAGTGCAACCAAGGCAGACGAAGGAAGCACAAGGCACCAGGAGATAATCTCTCCCAGTTCCCACACCCCACCCAGCTCTGTCTTAACCAGGGCTTTGCACAAAGAATTTCAAGACAAAGTAGACTAAAACAACACTATAAGATCACCCCCCCACACACACACACACACAAGCTCATACGAGTGATCATAGAACTATGTACAAGTCGCAATGATGTCCCATCTCAGCTTCTGTCTTACTCTCTATGAAGTCATCAGTTTTCTCTCACAAAACTCTTCAAACATCCAAACAACTGTACTCAACACGTAGTTATGTCACTTCCCAGGGAGGCCAGACAAATATGTACGTGCAAAATTATGCACACCAAAAGCCTTGTCATCCGGTAAATTGTTTTCAAGGACCTAACATATTTAGAAAGAGAAACCGGTTGAAATAGAACGATTGAGAAATAGCAATATTAATCTCGTAACCCATAACAATGGAGCACGCATCCGTGTCCCGCTCCGTGGCGACGTCAGGACTAGGCCAGCTTCTCTCTGCGCTGAGCTCATCGCTTTGTGGTCTACTCCTCTCCAACTTTCTGATATTTCTTGATCTTCACACCTTGTGCATATGTTCATGTAACTTTGAGATTTTCTCTTTCATGGTGGTTGAACCAATTTACATTCCCACCAGCAGCGGAGGAGGGTTCCTTTCTCCCTGCAGCCTTGCACTAATTATGTTTGAGTTGTTGATATTGGCCATTCTCTCTGGAGTTAAATGGTACCTTAGTGATGTTTTGATTGGCATTTCTCTTATGGCTAGGGATGTTGAACATCTTTTCATGTATTTATTGGCCATTTGAACTTCTTCATCAGTGAACTACCTATTCATTTCTTTTGCCCATTTTCAATAGGGTCCTTGACTTTGAGGGCCTTACTTTTTTCAGTTCCCTGTGTATTCTGGTTATGAGCCTCCTATCTGAGGTATTGGTGGTGAGTATTTTTAACTACTATGGAAACCAGCACGGAAGTTTCTCAAAAGACTGGAAATAAATATCCCCTTTGATCCAGCAGTACCTCTTCTGGGAATATTCCCAAAAGAGTTAAAACAACACATAACAGAGATACATAGGTACCCGTGCTCATGGCAGCACAACTAACAATAACTAAAATGTGGAAGGCACCAGTATACCCATCAACAGACCCATGGATACACAGACTGCGGTATTTATACACAGTGGAATACTATGCATCTATAAAGACAGACAAAGACAAATGGAGGCAACTTGAGACCATCGTGCTGAGTGAAGTGAGTCAGAAAGAGAAGGCTTAATACTGAGTGATTTCTCTAATATGAGAAACAAAGATCATAATTATTTGATAGAAATAATTGGGGGAAGATAAGGGGAATTAGAGGGGATGAAGAGGTTGTGGGAGGGTCAAAAAGAGAGAGGGGAGAATTGTAATTTTTGCCACAATATGTATTTGCACAAAATACTCAAGATACATGTAATCATTATGTATTATCTATACATATCAATAAAATGAGAAAAAATAAAAATAAATACAAATTGTAAACACTAAAAAAAAGAAATATTTCTCAAAATATCTTCCACCAAACACTCATTCCAAAATTGCCCATAAGTACTTCTGGTCTAGAACACTGACCCAGTTACATGCTATATCCCATTTTTGGAGATTTGCAGTTAAGATTAGTATGTTAAAGGTCCTGAATAGTTCCTAAAGAATTAAAGTTACTTTATTTAGTTAAGTATGGAGTTTTTCTAAGCTTTGGTGCTTGAAGGTCTTCTTTCCAAAGAACATTAATATCACAGAGAGCTAGTCATATGTAGGAAATGTTCTATGAGACCAACCTCATATAAATTATTTTCATGCTTAGCTGTATTTCCAACTTTAAAGTTGGAAATACAAAATGGTAACCATTTTCTTGTATATATGTTCTGACTTTCTTGTATAAGATGTTTAGAGTAACTTGAATAAATGTATGGAATAAATAAGAGGCCCCAAACTTAAAGTATTTGGCAGAAAAAAAAAGGAATGGCTTTCTGTTACAGGTGTTTCACCCACTACTTTCATTCTATTCCCCCATATTTGTCTCCTATGCACACATAACCAAAGGCAGGGTGGAGGGAAACTCAGCAATTGACTAGAATTTTGCTCCTTTTGAACCTGTGAAGGAGGCATATGAGCTGAAGACTGGATTTTGTACAGGACAAAACAAAAGAGAAGAAATTTTAAGAGAAAACATTCAAAGAATGTAGGAGAGGAAGACAAAAGCCGGTTTCTGCAGCCATTTTAGAATTCACCAGAAACGATGAACATGAACCTCTTAACAAAATACATTCCACAAAGTGTGAGTTTATAATTACTGTTATCACTTATTAACTGTCAGAGGGAAGTCCTTTTCCTTCTCACTCTCTGCTACATGACCAGGCCAAAGAAAAGAAATCAAGACTACTCTTCCTTCTTTAGACATATAACCAGAGCCCATTTCTCCCAGGCGTAAAGGCAGTTACCGGAGAGGAAAGAGCACAGTGCTTTCCATCATGTTGCCTTGTGGGTAGATAGCGTCTTGCACGCAGCTTCTCTTGTGTGAATCCCACTCTGGCTACCTGGGTCAAGGTCTAGAATACTGGCTCCTCACTGTCTGTGTTCTTTGATTTTCCTATTTCTGTTCAGCAGAGATGCTGACTGCAGGTGCCTTTGACTATTTCTTGTGAAATAGGTCCACAACCCACAACCACATAGCTGACCTATGTCCAGCTCCCAGCAATCCAGAGAGGAGGGAGTCGGAGGAACTCTCGTAGTTCTTAAGCCTGATTCACATCCTCAAACTAGCCTTTAACAGAAATTTTCATAGAATATAGGGTGTTTTCAGCTACATAGAACAAACTACTCCCCCCAAAGCCTCAATGAATGAGCCTTAACCTTAACTGCAACAATAAAAGTCCCCACAGTTCCAAAATCTAATGCAGGAACTGAATTATGACTACAAAAATTTTGCTGAGTCTCTGTGGCCTTTGTTTTGGGATTGTGAAGGTTCTATAGCAGATTTAATCAACACACACTCACATGTTTCCGAAAGTAGCAAGGTCAGGGAAAGTTTGTGTTTTTCTATGACTCCTCAGAAGATATCTTCCATCCCCCGACCAGGTTGAGGTCAGGCCCTCCAGCTGTGGCAACAGGAAAGGCTAAGGAGAGACAGCGTGCAGAATGTCCAGCCTCGCCAAAGGGCCGTCAGCCTGGGTCACGAGGAAGAAGGAAGGTGAGAATGAGTGCTGAGGAAGAGCTGTGAAAGCCCACTGCAAACGCAGCAGAGTTTAGAGAGTGTTAGGCTGGCTTTCTAGTTGGCTAGAGACTTGCGCAGTTACCTGCATGTACCTTCCTGAAGGGATGTGTAACGAAGTCACAGCTCCTAAACTCCAGCTTTGGGAAAGCAAAAAGAAGGGACTAAATTTACAAAAAGCAACAAGTGAAAAGATAGACAAAGAGAACAATGGTAAATCTGTGAGGTCAGATCCTGGGACTTTGTGTCCTAGAATCCAGTAGTGTCCCACCCACGTTCCTCTGATATGGATTAGACATCTGTCCCTCACCTTCTGTGAGTGTTGAAGGCTCGTAGTCAGTCATATCATTTCATGGAAATTTGTTCTTGGCTGAAGGGAGTTGGCATGACTGGAAATGCCTGGCATTTGCCACCTCAGTCATGGGATTGCAACCAGGGACACAAGATTACAAATCTGGCCTCCATAGTAAACAGGAAAAAGTCTGTGGTACCATTCATGAGCCATAGCTCCTCATAGGATCTGGCTAAGGCTAGATGTCAGCTGCAACCACAACTCAGCCAGCTCCTTCCTCTGCCTTCTCCGGGTTCTTAGTTCCCCACTTTCCTTGTAGTTTTCTGCTCAGAGCATGTCCTTTAATAATTTGCTTGGGTGAGAGTCCTTTTCTCAAATTCTGCTTTGTAAGGATGTGTTCTTAACAATTCAGGAGAAACAAGCAAAGAATTCCGGGTTATAATTACTCTGGGAACAAATGGCCTATAGAAAACATTAGGGAGAATAGATGCCCTTCAGTTTTGAATTACTAAAAAGAAACAGATCTAGAATTTTATGTTAGAAATAAAAGAGGCAAGAGAAAGAAGAAAAAGAGGGAGAGACAGAGAAACAAAGAGGCAGAGGGATAGAAAACTTATCAAACACACTTTTGTGACACTATGTAGTTGTAAAGATTTGAAAAGTTTCTCATTATAAAATTTCTGTCAGTAATATTTACATTTGTTGGGGCTGGAGGGATGACTCAGCTGTTAAAGTGCTTGCCTAGCAAACACGAAGTACCCTAGTTCGATTCCCCAGCACTACATAAGTGGGGCGTGGTGGCGCATGCCTGTAATCCCAGCACTTGGGAGGCTGAGACAGGAGGATTGCCTTGAGTCCAAGGTCAGCCTGGGCTCCATAGTGAATTCAGGACCAGCCTGGACCAGAGTGAGACCCTGTCTCTAAATAAATAAACAAATAAATAAATATTTACATTTGTTGTTTTCCAAAAGTCTACAGTTAAAATGTTTGCTTTTGTGTCTTGCGTATAGCTTTGAAGTACTTTTTCTCCTTGCAATATCGCCCACCAATGTCTACTAAAAACTGAACAAAAGAAAAAAAATATTTTCACCAAGAGTGATATAAGGTAGATACAGATTTTTGTCTGAATTAAAGGCATGATCTAGATCCAAGAGTGAAGAGTAGCTTTTGTAGATATTTTTGGATTCTGAAAATCATTAAAAATAGGCCAGTGAACTAGCTGTGTTTGAAATTTTGATCCCATTAACCTGAATCTATGACCACACTTAATATCCCTTGAAAATACTCACTGATGTTTGAATTTAGGGCAATTGACAGAGATTAAAAATCTACCGCTATGTGACTTAAGACAGGTGGGAAAATACTGCTATTATACAAATATTAGAGTTGATATTTGTATTCGTTGGGTTTTTTCAAAAGACAGAATTTACAGAAATTATAACAAAAAGGATCTATTTGAAAGGCTTACAAATCTGAGGATAGAGATAGTCCAAGGTTGCAGCCTGTTCGTGCAAGAGCTGTAGTGTCTAATGCCTGATCACTCGCAGAGTAGGACACCCGTCTGGGGCTGCAGGGTAGCGGGTGAGAGTCTGCTGCAGATCTTGCTTGTTCAAAGAAAAATGGCGAAGACCTGAGACTGAAGATGGGTGACTGAAGATCAGCGATGGCAGACAGGTGCAAGTCGAGGCCCACAAATCACTCACACTCTAATCCAGGCTGGTTCTCGATTCTCAGTCTGGGTGTGGTTCCCAAACCCTAATCCAAATATGATTCCTGATTGCCCCAAATTGACATGATCTCTCCAACGATCACAATATTATAATATATATCTATTTGTTAAAAGTCAAGGCAAGAATTTTATTAAGGTTACAGGAAGTCTCATATTCTATTACTGCTAGTATATAAATTGATGTTTATTTTACTTTACCACTCCCACTCCAATAAGACAAAACAGCAGATAACAATGGCTGATTTTCTTGCTTCCGTAAAAGAAAGACAGAAAGAAAGAAACTGGAAACTATTTACTAAGGCCTCGTAGCTGCTGGGATAAAGATGAAGGACAGAACAGTAAGCTCTGAATATCGAAGAAAAGAGCAACAAAAGCAGTGTCACTTATGTCACTCACTCAGGCGGTCATGAAGCGGGAAATTTAAAGTAATGAAGCCAGTACTCTCAGTTTCAACTTTTATATGAGATTTCATTAAGCCCCTAATGTCTTTGCAGTCTTAATTATGGTGGTATGAGCTTATGTTATAGCAGTGTAGCAGGATTTGCACATAGGAAGCACTTAATCACTAACTTTAAAATAGTATCCAAAAGTCAGTGAATGCTGACTTTTATGTTTTCTAGTAATACCATGCTATGAAACATAAAAACATTTTATGATTCCAAATACCTGGAGTTCTTTTGTTTTATAATATGTGGAAGTAAAACAAATTCCTCATCCATGATTTAATTGTTCACGTATACTTTGAGCTGTTACATTTTCTTAGACACCATTCCAGGCACTGAAGATGGATCAGAAAAAAAAAATTATAAATACTTGTCTTCAAAATCTTGCATTATTTTAAGGGAGCCAGGCAGGCACCTAGCAAAATAAATAAGAAATTCTAAATAATATAGGAAATGTCAATGTGATGGGTGCAAAAATAAGGCAGGAAAGGAGTAGTTTATGGCTAAGGTTTAGAAAGGGAAGCAGTTAAATGTTTAAATAAGATATTCATAAAAGATCTCATTAAGAAAAATCAAAATCTCATTGAGAAAATTAGCTCTTTTAAAACGTTATACATGAAAGAAGTAAAAGAGTGAATCATATTAAGGAAAATTATTCAAACAGAGCTGAAAGGTAATGGGAAGTGCTCACATTCCTAAAGAACTACTATGGCACAAGTATGCCACTCAGGGCCTAGATTAATAAAAATATATAAAAGAGGACCTAGAGGAAGGGCTCAGTGATTAAAGTGCTTCCCTGCAAGTGCTAAGTCAAGCGCTAAGTACCTGAGTTCAATTCACCAGCACCACATGAGCCAGGCACATGGTGGCATACACCTGTCATCCCAGCACTTGGGAAGCTGAGACAGGAAGATTGCGGTGAGTCCAAGGCCAGCCTGGACTTCATAGTGAGTTCAGGACCAGCCTGGACTACAGAACAAGACCCTGTCTCAAAAAATTATATATATATATATATATATATATATATATATATATATATATATATATGCATACATATATGTATGTATATATGTATGTGTAATATACATATATGTATATATGTACATATATACATACACATATATGTGTGTGTATACACACACACACACATTAGAAAAAGCAGGAGATATGCTGTGGGCAAGATCACCTGTAACCTTTTCAGCAACTTTAATATTTGCTTGAGTCACTTAGAAGTCATTGCTGACTTTTGAACAAAGCATGGTATGACTTGTATTTCAACAGGCTCAATCTATTTAATAGAAAGAACAATGAAATCAAAAGAAATTATGTCCACATTTTGTATTTATGCTGCAATCAAACAGAAAGACAGCCATGACTGGCTCAGGCAGCAGAGGCAAAGGAAACCACTAGATGTTTAACTGGAGCCAAAGCCTAAACCAAAATCTCAAACTATGAGACCGTAATAAGTTTGAAAGCAATGTCAATCGACAAGATGTGGAAGGTGGAACCAAAAGGATGGAGTTGCTGTTAAGTGAGAAGGTAAGGCTATCAAAGAGGGCCCAGAGAGGGCGTAAAGAACTTCACCCCCCCCCCCATTTTATTGATAGGTATTAGTGCAAGATTTAAAGTTTACAATGAAGTTGAGGATTTTGTGTACATACATATCTTGTCAAGGTGACAAGGACTTTCCCACTCTCCTTTTGTCCTTCCCCCTACCCTACCCTCTCTCCCTCCCCCACCCTATCCCCCTCTTTCACTTTGTTTTTTATTTTAAGTTCCATAAGAGTTGTGGTCTGGGTCTCTCATATCAGAGAGACCATTCGATGCTTCACCTTCTGTTTCCAACACAAAGAACTTCATTTTGAGCAACGTTCGCTTGCCGGGATTGCCACTACACCGTACCACAAAGCAGCTTAAACAACAGAACTGTCTAACTGCAATTATTGTATACAGTTCAAAATCAAGTTGTAATCAGTATTATTATTCCCTGCTGAAGGCTGTGGTAGAACGCTGCTCCTGATCTCTCTGTTTGGTTTGCAGATGGCTGTCCTTTTCCTGTGCCTCTTCAAGGGGTCTTCCCTTTTGCCTAATCTTGTTGCTCAATTCTTCTTTTAGGAGGACACCACTTTGGGGCTAAACTCAACTCATTTTACTTTGATGAGCTCTATTCAGGTCTTAATTTCAATTAAGGACATGTTTTGACAGTCTGGGGATTAAAACTTGTGTGTGTGAATTTGAGAGACCCAATTCAACTCATTACAGACATGGTAAAATTAAGCTTAAAAAGTTGTTTATGTCATTCTAAGATAAAGATCATTTGAAAGATATACTATTAATTCTATAAACAAAAAACACAGTAATATCTAAACGAATTACTTAAAAACGGAACTTGTCAGTCTCTCTCTTTCTTTTTTTTTTTTTTTTTTTGGTTGGTTAGTTTGTGAGTGGGTTTTGAACACCACATTTTTAGCTCAGTATCTTAATACAGTATAAAGCTTCAGTTGGGCAAAGTCTGACTGCAATTACTAAAGACAGTTTTTTTTTTCCTACAAAGGTTTTTATAATCTTCCCTAATAAGAAAGATCACAGCAGAAGGTCAAAGGATCAAAAATCTCAACTCTAAAGTTGTGGCACCATAGACCTTGATCATTTACTACTGTTCATCTCTGTCATTCATAGAATATTATTGTCATGTTCTGGCTGACTCCTTGTCACTCCAAGATGATTGACACAATTCCAGATATTATATTCTCATATGATCAGGACCAAGGAGAAGAAAGAGACTTACTTCTCAGTTTCTTTATCATCACAGAGTTAGATCTTTTCTAGGAAGTTCATATCCACCTGCTCGTACAGTCTTCTTAACAGGAAGTCAGGATTATCTCAGAAGCCCTATGTTCAACAAATATAGGAAGCTGAGTATTTTCTAGCTTCTGTTTTTTCATAAGGTAAATAGATTCTGCTCTCAAGTTCTAAGGAGAATGGGTAAAACAATATATTCATTCATATATATATATATATATATATATATATATATATATATATGAAAGTACCTAATCATAGTGACAGAAAATCAGTGATATTAATGACCTATAATCTCCTCAGAACTTACACTAGAGTCTCTGAGATAGACCTTTCTTTAATAATCAGTATTTTACTATATAATCTATAATTTTAAAAAACTGCTAGCATGATCTTTACCTTCAGCTTAGTTTGATTCTTAGTTGAGACTTTTTGGAAAATAGCAAAAGTAGAGAATCAAGAATGAGGAAGATATTGTTCAACAAATAAATTTTGCTAGAGGATATAGCCATTAATTATAAGATGTCAACTTGAGTGTATTGAGAAGTGCTTAGCAAATTGACAGTGCCCAGTTCTGAATGTGTCTGTAGATGACTAAACTGTAGGTCAGGAAACTGAGGGAAGGAGGATCACCCCAGACATGGCCAGCACCAAACAATTGGTCTGTTGTCCATACAAGATAAAAGGGAAAAATCTTCGCCCACTTTGGGAGAGTTCCAGTCTCCATCGTTGCCTTTGGACATTGATCTCTGGTTTCTTCAGCTCTCCAAAATCCACTGCCACCAGCAGCACTCTACTGAGCTTCTTGGTTTTCAAACGTGGGTGTGTGGCTGCATCCTTGTGCTTCCACCTCCATTCTTCCTCCATCTCCAGTGCTCAGACGGTCATTGTGGCTGCTCCGCCTCTGGTCTTGCAGATGGCCACTGCCAGGGTCTTCTACCTCTGTTCCTAAAAGCCTACCTAACAAATTCTTTTGCATAATTATACTCATGAATGTAATGTCTCTTGATTTTATTTCTCCAGAGAACCCTAAGTAATACTGAGGCACCAGTCACATGCTTTTTCTGATCACTGCTATACCAGGGGTCACTGCACCCAGTGATGATCTCTCGCTTCGCTCTGTCAAGGACTTAACTGCCTAATGTGGGTCTTGTTTCCTTCCCTAATGAACAGATACTTTGGGAACAAAAGATGGATCTTAACCACAGGATCTGGGTCAGGGGTAATTTCTACTTCTCCAAAGACGTTTAGAAAAGTCTGGAGACATTTTTCATTGTCACAATTGAGGGTGAGGGATTGCTACTGGAATCAAGTGGGTGTAGTTGAAAATAATAATAAAGCCCCTTCAAAGATGGAGTATTCCCAAGGAAAGAATTTTTGGGACCTTAAAGACAACAATACAGAACCTGAGAAACCCTCTTCAATAGTGACTTTCAAAATTCATTATTTAACATAAAGTTATTTGAATTTTATCACTTGTGGTAACTAGTGATAGGTGAATAGCTATTGTCTCCACTTAGCACTTTTTTAATGCATGCTATGCAAGCTCTATAGAGTTCTTTTCCGCCCATTTTATTGATATGTATTCATGCAAAATTTAAGGTTTACAATGGAGTTGAGCATTTTGTGCACTTATGTATCTTGTCAAGATGACAAGGGCTTTCCCACTCTCTTTCTGTCCCTCCCCTACCCTCCACTCCCTCCCTCCTCTCCC